>VUQH01034951.1:22018-43923 GCA_015106775.1 Etroplus canarensis
TTTGGTACATCTTATCATTGAGGCTTAGAAACTATTCATGACTGAGAGTCAACTACTTTCACGAAGTATTGTATCTGTATTGTAATTTCTGTTCTGAAAATCTTAAATCTTCCCTAACAAATATCTTCAATGTTATTATAATCAATAAAACTAAAACTAACACTGAAATGAATAAAAACTAAACCAAAAGCAAAGATTTTCAAACAATAAAAACTAAACTGAAAGAAGCATACTCACTCTGGAAATTAACTGAAACTAAACTGGATCAAAAACAAAAATTCAAAAAAAAAAATAAAAGTAATTAGAAAATATAAAACTATTTTAGCTCTTTCAGGAGATTCTTTACAAGACTGCAGGATTTCATTCTGATACCTACTCCATAATCATCAATCACCAATGATTAATTAGTACATTGTTTTCTATTTTTTATTAAACATCTTGGTCATAAAACAGTAACAAATACTCTAATTTAGTAACTTACCCTTTATAGTTTTAATTATTAATATGAATAAAAATCCTTTATATGATTTACAATAATACATTACCTAGTAATTCTGAAAATGAAAGGAGTAGAGGTAGTGAAGAGACATAAGTTTAAATACCTGACGTGCACAAGAGAAGTCAGGAAGAGACTGCTGGCAGGGTGGAGTAGGTGGAGACGAGCATCAGGAGTGATTTGTTTGCAGTGACAGGCTGCATGGACAGGTTGACAGATGAGGTCAGGCAGGATTCTCTGTGGACTACGATGTCACAGATGACAATGTGATCTGCAGTGAGAATAGGAAACAGCTGGAAGACAGCCTGAAGAGGTAGAGGTATTCAATGGAGAGAAGAGGAATGAAAGTCAGTGGAAGCAAGACAGAATACACGTGTGCGAATGAAAAGGAGACAGGTGCAATGGTGAAGATGCAAAGAGTAGAGTTAGTGAAGCTGAATCAGTTGAAATACGTGGGGTCAACCATCCAAAGCACTGGACAGTGCACAAGAGAGGTGAAATAAGAAAATCAGAATCAGAAAATGCAGTGGAGACAAGTGTACAAGACAGTAGTGAGACCTGCTATGTTGTGTAGTTTGGAGATGGTGGCACTGAAAAAAAACAGGAGGCAGAGCTGGAGGTGAAATAAGTACATCAGACTGACAGCTCAGGTGGAGCAGTTTGGAGACAAACACACAGAGGCAAGGTTGAGATGGTTTGGGCAGCTGGAGAGGGGGGTTAGTGGATATATTGGACAAAGGATGTTGAAATAAGTTGCCAGTCAGGAGGAAAAGAGGAAGACCACAGAGAAAGTTCATGGGTCTAGTGAAGAAGGACATGATACAAGGAATAAGGTAAGATGGAGGCAGATAAGCCAGTGTGGCGACCCCTAAAGGGAGCAACCAGAAGAAGTAGAAGAAGTAGAAGAAGAAGAAGATGTAGTGAGTGTAGTGAGTGTAATCATATGTAACACTCATCATTTTACACCTAATCTAGTTTTTGATATCCCTTTAAAACAGTTTTACAGTGCTATATGTAAGTATAACTCTTTCTAGGGTGTTAAACTTTTTAAATATGGAAACTAGACTAAAAATAACTAAAATTCAAAAGAAACAGATTAATGCAAAATAAGGTCAATGAATCAGTCAAAACCACAAAAACACAAACAACCAACCAAATAAAAATTACTTTAAATCTGCATTAAAACGTTGGGTTTCTTAAAAGTAAAGCTCTAAAAGCTACATTTTAAGAATGCCACCATGTACAATGTAGTGTTAGTTTTGTGTCCTCTGCCTCGAAACCTTTATTTGTGTGAGCATGTAGTTGGTGTGGTTCACATTCATTAAATATTTTTTAAAATTTGGTAAGAAAAAATGAACAGCATTAAAATCGATACTAAAACAGATAACCATAAGCAGGATGTGCTGCTGCTTCCCGTCTGTTGCATGTCAGCACTGAAGCATCATGCTTCTGGTGGTGTGTAAATCACTTATTTTAGACACCAGCTCACCTCATTACAGTAATGCCTGATAATACTAAAAGCACTGGTACACACTTTCTCTTTAAGTTTCTTTGAAAGGGCCTCTGACATTTTCAGGAAAAACCAACAAAACCATGGAGTGAAGCTTAGAATGAGACATAACCTTTAGTTTATGTCTTCTTCTGACACTTAGTGGCCATGGGTAAATCCAACTAAATATACTTCTGCAAACACATTCTCTTGTTCAGCACATCAGTTTTATCCTGTTCAAAGTGTTAAATTAGCAGTATTGTGTTAATAAAAGAGCTGTCTTGTTGCCAGATGAAATCACTAAAGAACAAATTTAAAAAAAAACTAGAGAATAATTCATAATTATATGTCAGACTATTACCTGTTATAATAGATAAACTGTCGTCTACAGCTACAGAGAACTCTCTGCTGGAGAGGTAGGAGTTAAACCAGTTTTGGACAGGTACAGACAGGCCAGCTCACTCTGTTTAAAAGAACTCAGGGAGCCTGTGTATCAAATGATGCCCTCAGATGACTGGGTATACTTGATCAAAATGTTTCTGACTAGAGATCTAAAACATTTTTGAGACCTTTCACTGTCAAATTTTCATAATTTTGCTAAATACTGTGATACCTATGACCTTCTGATGTTCATTACTTCATACCTCTGAAGATGCATTCATTATTTTTCTATCTCAAAGCATAACATTGCAATGAAGTATACTGGCTCGAAGCCGAAAATGGTGTTAATGAGGAGTAGTGTTATAAGTACAGTAACATATGCGCTATGTGGACAAAAGTATTGGGACACACTTCTTTATTGTTGAAATTAGGCATTTCATTCAGTCCCCTTACCAAAGATTTATATATTTAAGCACTTGTCAGCTCACTGAATCTGAGTATAGTGTTGCAATAAAATGTCGCTACTACAACAAGTCATTTGGTGAAATTTCTTCCCTCGTAGATATTTCACAGTTGACTGTAAATTGTATTATTGCAAAGTGGAAGCAATTAGAACCACAGCAACTCAGCCACAAACTGGCCAGTCATATGTAGTTAACACCATATCAATGGGATGGAATGCCATAAAAGCTAGGTGTAATGTGTTAAGCAACAGAATACTTTTGTCCATACATTGTATGCATCATTTAAAATTGCAGGACAACGACTGTGAAAAGTTGTGCAATAATGGATGAATAATATTAAAAGAACAGGATGACAGTGGAAGCTGCCTGTGTTCCCGCTGTGTTGAAAAATTCATTGCCCTGTGCCCTCTGTCTCTCAGCCTCTTCTGCTGTCATTTCCCCTCCTTGTCACTCACACTGTAATGTGTTCCTCACTGCTACTATGCGCCAGCCAAGCTGTTCCCATCATACAAGCAAAGCTAACTTAGGCTATCCCATATTTTCTGCAGTTGTTATTGAGTGGTGCACTCCTCTTCCTCCTCCACTGCTGTCTCTGGTCTGGTAATGGGAATGCCTACTCTGTTGTTTTGCAGGTTCAAAGCAAAAGTAACAAGATTAAAAACTCTAAGTGAGTTAATAATGTCTCTCCCATCAAAGGCTCATCCGATCTCTGATCCCTGTCTACTTGCAGTATCTGTCTAGAGTACAACAAACAGTACAGAACAGAATCTAATGGCCCGTTAAAGGAGAATAGATAACATGTGGTAACAACAATTAGACACAGAAGAGCAGGAGGCTCATAATAGGGAAGAGGTAATGGGGAGCTGACCAAAACAGCATCTCCAGGCAACCGCAAAGCAATTTCACTTGAACTGTTAGATTATTTGCCAAGACAGATTTGATAAATATAACATTTTAAAAATTACACAAAAAATGTTGCACAAATGGCATGTACAACAACAGCATCAGTACAGAACAGCAGAAGAGATATAAATGATTTAGGTATACTTATTTAATTTAACCAGAACAGCTGTTGTGATAAAGCAATCTTGGAAGATAAATACCACCGATTATCAGTCATTACAACCTTGTTCCTAAAAGCCAAGACAGTGTGTAAAAATCAACATAAGACAATATATGCCATTTGTCACTTTAAACTAAGAAATGCTTTTTTGCCTAATAAGATAATTTAAAATGTGATTACATCATCACATTTGTAAAATACTGAGAGAGGGCCAATACAAGACTGGAAGAAATGTGTACTAAAAAAACACCTGGTGGATCATCTCACAACTAATTGGGTTGATTTGCAACAGGTCAGTAATGTAATTGGACACAAAAATGAGCATCCCAGACAGGCTGAGTCTTTCAAAAGGACTGTGTGGGCAAATAGTTCAACAAGTTAAGGATCACCTTCCTTAAATTAAGAATGTGGGACTTTCGTCACCTGTTGTACATAATATCATTAAAATAGTTGGAGAATCCAGAGAAATCTTTGCATGCAAAGGACAATGCCAAAAACTAATACCTTATTGCTTGCTGATCTTCAGACCACTGCATTAAAAACAGTTACAGAGTGAAACTCACTGCATGGGCTCAGGAACACTTTTGACCATTGTTAGTGAGCATACTTTGTGCTGTGTTCACAAATGCAAGTTAAGAGAAAAAACATCTACAGATACACTAATACGTTTTGGGACAATTACATATTTTTTTGTAATTTTGCCTCTGTACACCACCACAAAGGATTTTAAATGAGACAATCAAGATGTGCAGACTTTCAACTTTAATTCAGTGGGTTTAACAGGCGAATTGCACAAACTGTTTAGGACTTACAGCCATTTGTATATAGGGCAACTGCCCGATAAGCAGTTTCATGGCCAGGTGAGGCCTGTTTCCTTGTTACTCCATGACAACCTAAGCAGATAAATAAAACTGGAGTTGATTCCAAGTGTTGAACTTGCATTTGATAGCTGTTCACTGAAACTCTCAATGATGTCCAAAGAGATATTGATGCAAGTGAAAGAGGCCATTATTAGGCTACAAAACCAAACTAAACCTTTTAGAAAGAGATAGCAAAAACTTAAGGAATGGCCAAAACAATCTACTACATTTAAAAAAAGCAGGACTGCACTGGCCAGCTCAGCAACACCAAAAAGCCTGGAAGACAACTAAAGTGGATGATCACAAATTCTTTACTTGGTTAAGAAAAACTTTCACAACATCTAGCCTAGTCAAGGACATTCTTGAGGAGGTAAGTGTATCATTGTCAAAGTCTACAAACAAGAGAACCTTTCATGAATGTAAATACAGAGGGTTTACAACAAGGTGCAAACCACTGATTAGACACAAGAACAGGAAGGCTAGATTAGACTTTGCCAGAAAACATCTAAAAGAGCCTGCACGGTTCTGGAAAAAAATCTTTGGGAAGATGAAACCAAGATGAACTTGTACCAGAATGATGGGAGGAGAAACATGTGGAGAAAGAAACGACTCATGATCTGAAGCATACCACATTATCTTTGTAGCATGGTGGAGGTAAAGTTATGGTGTGGGGATATATGGCCTATGATGGAACCAGGTCACTAGTGTTTACTGATGATGTGACTGCTGATAGAAACACCAGGATGAGCGTACAGAGGAGTTATTCTCTGCTCAGATTGAGCCAAATGATGGAAAACTGATCAGACGGAGCTTCACAAGGCAAATGGATAACGACCCAAAGAATACTGCAAAATCTACTCAAGAACTTCACAAAGCAAAGAAATAGGATATTCTTCAATGGCCAAGCATTCACCTGATCTCAACCCAATGGAGCATGCTTTTCTAAAGAAAAAGCTAAAGGCAGAGAAACCCACAAACAAAAAGCAACTGAAGGCAGCTGCGGTAAAGGCCTGGCAGAACATATGAAGGGAGTAAACGCCGGATTTGGTGATGTCCATGAGATCTAGACTTCGGGAAGTCATTGAATCAAAAGGTTTTTCATCTAAGTATTTAAAAAAATCCTTACATTTAAAATTATGTTAGGTTGTCTCATTGCTTCTGAGCCTCGGAAAATGAGGGACTATGTATAAAAATAGGTGAACTCCCTAAACAGGCAATGTATTGTTTTTTTTTTTTTATTTACAAAACCCCTTGAAAATAAGCTGAAAGTCAGCACTTCAATCACATTTTGACTGTTTAAAATCCACTGTGGTGGTGTACAGAGGCAAAATTACAAAAAAAGAATGTGTCATTGTCCCCAAAGTTATGGACCTATCGGTATACACAAAATAAAAAATACCGTTGCTTTCTTTGGGCCTGAGATCTTTTAAGAAGAACTCAAGTGAAGTTAAAAACTTTCCTGTGCTCTGGAAAAAAGTGGAAGTTCCTTTCAGAGACCAGGGAGGATGCATCCTCCAAGCTAAGAGGATTATCTGCACAAATTTCAAAAGCCAGCATCTGTGATCTCACATAAGTCCATTAGTGGCATGGGTAACTTTCACGTCCTTGAAGGCACTAATAATGCAGAATGATACTGAGTAACACTTTAATAATCCCCAAGGGAAATTGTTGCAGTAACAAAACAAAAAATGCATACTATATATTACAACAACATGGCTCAATTGAACAAGAGTCCAGGCGCTAAAATGATCTGTCTGCAGACCAGACCTGTCACCCACTGAAAACATGTTTAACATTTTGGAACTAAAAATACGAAAGATGAGGCCCTGAACAGTTGAACAGTTGTGATATTAAACAAGAATGGAAGTACATTTGACTTACAAAACTGCAGTGGTCTCTCAGTTTCTCCAAGAAGAGATGATGCAACACAGAGGTAAACATCCTCCAGTCCCACTGTTTTTTAAGAAAAGTTACTAACATTAAATTCAAAATGACTGTTTAAAAAACAACTAATGCCAGCATTTTTAATTTTCCTTTTACACTAAAATTAATCAAATATGGGGTTTAAATGATTTACAGAGCTTTGTTCGGAATTCTTTTTCAGAATCCAAACTTTTTCACAGATACCAGATATATTTGTCTGATTTCTGTGGAGATGTTTTTAAATTATTCCCAAGAATATTCAAGAATTTTTCAGTTTGCATAAATGCAAAATGCAAAAAAAAAAAAAAATTAAAATGGAGAGTATAATGTAGAAAAACAGACGCACAGTAGAGTGTGGAATATTCTGACTTTCCACGATATTAAAACCACTTAAGAAAGCATAAAATGTAGTAGCCTTATGTTAAGGAGTTTAAACTATTTTAATGCATAAGGGTACATTATAAACACCCTCAAACACACATCAACAGTATGGCTTAAACCCACAGCTATGTTGGGACTTTGGTCCAGTGGAGAGAGTGATGTGGTTCAACTGTGGCTGGATGGCTGGCTGGTTGGCCGGTCAGGCTACACTGGAATGCGGGGTCTTTTGTTTGTCTGAGAGAGGAGTGGGTCAGGGAGAGAATGCCATTGATGATTGCAGAGAGGAAGAATGAACCTCCAGGAAGTGTTCTCTCTCTCTCCCAACTCCCCCACTCTCATTCTCTCTGTCTGTCTTTCTCTATCTTTTTCTGTGTGTGAGAACCTTCACCGTGCCGAGCCTCTCTCTGCTGAGGCCACAGTCCCCAGGCACAACCACTGCTTTGTCTTGCCCTGTGAACACACACCCCTCCTCTACTGGGTGCCTACGTTTGCCAGGGCCAGGGAAACACAGGGCCACTGCTCCTATTCTTATCCACATTGCTGCTCTTGCATGGGTGGTGTGTCTATGTGGGCATCAGTACTGAATGGTAAATTGTTTTTCATGTGCCACACATCTGACTAAATGACTAGTGTGCTGGGTCTTTGGTTATACATGAGAAATCATTCATAGTTTTTTCTTGCTCACATATTATATACAGTCTATGTATGGAACATGACAGTGTTTTGCTTAAGATTATGATTATCTGGACATGACCACAGTGCAGATATCCTCCCTTGTAATAGTAACAGCTAGACTAAAAATGGAATCAAAAGAGTAAGTGGATAAGAATCTAGTGAGTGGCCCCTTCCGACCAGTGCCTGCCGCCTCCCATCACATTGCTCATTCCCTTCTGTGTCAGAAGGCTGTGAGGAGCTGCAAATGGCCCTTTCAAAACGCACGACAGCTGGAACACAGGCCAAAGGTGACCGAAGCTGTTGGGGGAGCACAGGGAGGGACAGGAGGAGGGGGACCAGAGGGGGCATGAGATGAGCAGCTGCAGCGTCCAGCCTGTTTTTCCACTGTGCCACCATCTCTAGCTTTAATGATTAAAGAGCACACTTTGAGGGGAGTATTTGTCGACAGTGTCTGAAATAAGACCGCAAATTCTGGACTTGGAAAACCTTCAAATCACATCAGTTTCAAGATTGTTTGAGAAAAGCATATCACTGCCAGAACTCTGGATGTCTGAGAGGGGATGAAAATCTCCCTGATCTTCTGTGTTACAATATTATCTTTGCACAGTTTAGAGACTTTGGGACAAAAAAAAACAACTGTTTCTTTCTCATCCGCGGCAGCACAAAACCCACAAACAACACTTTTGTGAGGCTTTGTTATATTCATCAAATTTTAAGTCAGGAGCTGAACACTACTGAGAAAAGGAGGGACCAAACTAGGCTCTTTTTTAACTACAACATCTGCAGCTTTATCCAACAATCAGTTTTTTGGTGTAAAAGTGGTTGCTGGTCATCTGCAATTGCTCCTCTCATCCACTTCCAGCACTCTGCCACACAAAGGCGTTTCATAGCAGTGCCCCCCCCGCCTCCTCTGTTAATAGGACAGGTGTTTTAATAAGGCAGCCAATTGATGTCCCCTGTATTCTGCTACTTGCTGCCGCTGTGTGAATTCGCGGAGTAGTACAGAAGGTATTGTGAGCAGCGCGATATCGCGAGAGCTGTGGCGTTATCAACCTGCCTGACACACAGCAGCGCTGAGTGCAGCCTGCCTTCCCAGGGTCGGACTGGAGCTCAAGAAACGACGAGGAGAAGCGAACATCTGGCCGCACATCATGAAAGGACATCGGGACGCATAGGAAGAAAGACGACGAACTGGGCAGAAATACGTGTGAGTGTCGTCTTTTTATTTTAATTTTTTTGGAGGAGGAGGGGGGGCTTTTAAAGCGGAGAAAGCGAAAGTTAAGAGTGTCCCCTCTCCGCTTCGTTCAGCTCTGCTGTGAGTTCCTCCGCTGTTTAAAAGGCTCCCAGCAATGCGTTTCCCAGCGCGGACGCGGAGCTCTCGCTTTACTGCGCCCTTGGCCCTTCGGTCTTCTACGCGCACTTTTTTTTTCTTCTTCTTCTTTTTGTAAAAACCTAACTTCTGTACGGTTTCAGCGTCAGTTCAATAAACAATAAACTTACCGTGTCTTGTGAATGAACCCATTTAAACCAATTCTCACAGTTGTGCGCGCGCCTCACAAGCCACACAGCGTTTAACCGTCAGCCGCGGATGCGCGATAAATGACTTGATTTAAAAAAAAAAAAAAAGTTGTGGATGTTGTGCACTCCTGGGCGGCCAGTAAATATACTCTTTTTTTCTGAGTTGTGTGTGTGGTTTTTTTTTTTTTTTTTTAATTTTTCGGGACTGTGCAGCCCGGAGTTAACATATGGCATAAAGGGGAGCACAGCTGGAGGTAGCGTTTCCATTGCGGTGATGTCAGAGCAGCTGACTCCACAGCTTGCAGTGTAATTAGCAAACAGAGCACCGGTTTACTCACTCCGCACCGGGCTTCTTTCTTTCTTTTTTTTTTCACGTTAGCTTCCTTCCCCCGATGGACGAGGGCTGTCGCTTCCAGTCTCGCCTGCTTGTTCCGTAAACACCGCTCGTTTGTTTGCGTTTGGATAAGCACCGGTGCGGCACTTTCGCTACAAGAAGTAGGCTGCCGGGCTACTATAAACCGGAATACTTTGGCTGATTCGGAGCGTGGATCCGCTTACACCCTTGATTCACGGCTGGGTGTGTGGGTGAGCGCAGCCTAGTGTGTCCTGCACCACTGGAAAGAATGCTGAGTTTGTCTCAAGTTGGTAATTGTCTAAATGTTCAGTCGTCCCCCATTGAGTTTTGAGAATCTTAATTGTTGCTGATTTAAACACACTTTAGTGTGTGTTTGCTGAGACTTTAAACAATTTGGCGCAAGTTACTGCTCACCTTTTTTTTAATTTTTTTTTTTTTGTCTGTCTGCTTTTGGTCACTTCACATTTGCCTCTATAAAAGACAGCAGCTAAACTGTGCCCTCATTTCGTTTATCCAGTATCCTGTTTTTCCTGTTTTTCATCAGGTTATGAAGGAAGAATGGAGTTCCCAGACCATAGCCGCCAGTTGCTGCAGTGTCTGAGTCAGCAGCGTCACCAAGGTTTCCTCTGTGACTGCACTGTTCTTGTTGGGGAGGCTCGATTCAAAGCGCACAGAGCCGTGCTGGCCTCCTGCAGCATGTACTTCCATCTCTTCTACAGGGACCAGCTAGACAAAAGGGACGTTGTGCATCTCAACAGTGACATTGTGACAGCCCCGGCTTTCAGTCTGCTCCTTGAATTTATGTATGAGGGGAAGTTGGAATTCAGCACTCTGCCTGTGGAGGATGTCCTGGCAGCAGCCAGTTACCTCCACATGTACGACATAGTGAAAGTGTGCAAAGGCAAGCTTAAGGATAAGGAACTTTCCTCACTGGATGAAAAGATGGGAGAGGGTTTGGGACTCAGCTGTCTGGACAGGGAAAATTCCTCAGATGGTGAGCTGCACAGTAAGCAGCTCATTCAGCGACAGCCCCAGACACAGTCTCAGGGGCTTCACAGGGCCCCCCCGGCGGACGAGTTTGACATGGACAACACTGAAGTCAGGCTGGCTGTCACAGAGTGTGATAGGTCTACACAGACCAGGCAGAAGGCGAACGGTCACTCTGGCAGGTCCCCGGACCTTGTAGGTGTCAATTATGTGTCAGCAGAGGCCGAGCCCTGCGTCCAAACAGCTGGAAAAACAAAAGCTGATGTCAGTAGTTCCACCGTATTGCTGTCCCAGAGGTCCCGGGCTTCAGATGACATGGACTGTGCACTGGATTTGTCTTTCAAGCCTCTGTCTAGCAGAGATCCCTTACACCCCTCCTACGTCTCGGGACAGCTGGCCCTCGACAGCCAGCAGCAGGGCACTGAGCCACTTGTTAAAGACGAACACGACTTGCTGTCAGAGCAGGAGGACAGTGAGCCGATGAGCCCTGAGAGCCAGCGCTTTGGGAATAGTGCCAGGAGCTCAGTGGTGACAGGGTTCGCTGCCCTCTTCCCAGGCAACAACGGCTCCACAGCCGCCCTGCTCTCCCAGGAGGAGGACCTGATGGACGAGGAGGGGGAGGCCTGTAGAGGGAGGGAGGGTGCCCCAGGCAGGGAGGTGGATGGGAGGGGTAGACTGCTGGGGGACAGCGAGGAAGAGGAGGAAGACGACTTGGCCTCTTCAGACATTTCCACCTCCAGTGGAGTGCTACTGCCCCCGGGGCAACAGGTGTGTGTGTGTCCCCTCTGCAGTAAAGTCTTCCCCAGCCCCCATGTGCTGCAACTACACCTCAGCTCGCACTTCCGTGAAAAGGATGGCGCTCGTTCCAAGTTATCCCCCGACGGCTCGGTCCCCACCTGCATGCAGTGCAACAAGACCTTCTCTTGCATGTATACCCTTAAGCGTCACGAGCGCACACACTCTGGTGAGAAGCCATACACCTGTGGCCAGTGTGGCAAGAGCTTCCAGTACTCCCACAACTTGAGTCGGCATGCTGTAGTTCACACACGTGAGAAGCCTCATGCCTGTAAGTGGTGCGAACGGCGTTTTACTCAGTCTGGGGACCTCTACCGCCACATCAGGAAGTTTCACTGTGGCCTTGTGAAGACTCTTGCCATTGGATAAAACGCCTCTCACCAGTGCCACAATAATAAGACAGAATGTCTTTTCATACACTGAATACTACTACTGATCAATTTTACAATTAGTATACACATGCTGGCAGTTTTTTGGAGACATATCTTTTGGATTCTATCCCATGTGGCATTTGTCATGTTAAACATGTAGCTACTCTCAAACTGGAGCTGTTTTCTGTGCTGGACTGTGTCGTAATTGTTCACAATGGTAAAAGGCAGTCAAGTCAGAGGTGCACAAGCTGTTAAGATTGACATGGATGCTATGAAGCTCAAGTTGGATCTGTGTCGATTGAAAGTGAACAAATCAGATGATGCACTTGTTTTTCTCTTGTTTGTGTCAGTCTGTTAAGTTTATTTGAGGTGTACATTTGTTGAGAGAAAAAGCATCCCATGTTCATACCCTATGGGGAAAATGGGTGATAGCTAACATACGTTAATACAATCGTCAGAGACTTTATTTGTGCACGTGGGAGATCAGAACCGTCCGTGAGTAGCAATATATAACTACTTTTAACACTTACATTATTATAATTATTATAATTATTTATTTTGGGGGATTTGTTTAGTCCTTAACAGGTAAACTATCACAAGGCAGCAAAACTAATGAAGTCTGACTACTGGAAGTATGTGTTTTGTTTTTTTTAATGGAAGTAGAATGTTTGGTTTAATTGAAATGAAGTTTTTATGTTGTTTTGTAATAAGAAGTAAGCAGACCATTGCATCACCATTTCTTTACTCTTGGTTGAGTTCTTTTAGTTGTTAATGTGACTGAGCGCCTTTTGACGGATTGCCATCTAATTGCTACTTAAAGAGGTCAAAAAGAGTATTTTAAAGTTAACGCCTGTAACACTGGTGCCTACTGAAACTCTTAACACTTCACCTAGTGTACTTACTAAGACAAGAATGAGATGTAATGTGATGCCTTTTTGTCAAATTCAATTCTCAGCTTTCAGCCCTCTTAACTAATATGGATTACACTCCACATACCAGGTAGTAACAAAGGCAGTCCTTTACACTGGAATGCCAATTAATCCATGAGTGCCCTTAATTAAATTATTTACAAGAATGTAGTTAAGGTATGTAAATCAAGCTCATGTCAACTTTTTGTCAAAAAGCAAACAGTTGTGAGTTAATTACCTTGTTATTTCTTGGAATGGCTTAAAGAGTATACTGACAGTGTGTAGGATAAACCCTCAGCAGGCAGAGAAGGGGCAGGTGGAAGTTCAGTACTTTGTCTTGTTTATTGTTACCATCAAAAGCTGTGCCATTCAGCTTAATCTACAGACTTTTCTTTCTTTGCATTAATCTTTTCACACAAATTTAATGTGTGTGTTTAAGTTACTACTGATGAAGTTGGAGCCTTTAGTGATGCTGCTCTTGAAAGACAAATGGATGTCTTCTGTCTGTTCATTTAGATGCTGTATGGATTCTTACTGGGGGGTGTAGCACTAAAAGTTCATGATTTTTGTCTAATCTGTCCTGAGAAGACTTGATCAGAATTTATTTATTAGTCTGACTTGGTTCAGGGTTTACTGTAGTGGTAGCTCTTATTTCTATAAGCTTGAAAGACATTGCATCTTGCCTAGCGATCTTGGTACTCATTAATTGGTATTGGGGCTGTCCATTTTCTCTGTGCAAATCAAAGTTACTGTAATTGTATTTTAATATATTGTGTAGTAATCTCCACGGAGTATTCAAGATTTGTCAAATGGAACATAGAAAAGCACTTGTTTTTAGCATGCATATAGTTTCAACACTATTGTCTAGGCTGCTATTTCTTACTTATTTGTATATTTAATGTAAATATATATTATATTTATCAAATGGTTTTTTTTTTCCATGTTACAACACATGTATGGTTTGGGGGGTAGGTTTAGTATTAAGGCTGCAGCCTCTGAGTGTCACATCTTTCCCCTGGGAGTTTGGTTCCTTTTCCATATTCAAGACTTTATTGGACTCCGCCTCACTACAAATCAGAGCAGTTAATACTGCTGCGACTGCTGTTCTGCCAGAGGAGACAGTTGTTCACAAGCACAGCCACACTGATACAGCACTGGCTACCTATAGAAATGACAATACAGGCATTGTTCCCTCCAACAAGTCCCAGGTAGTTCTCAAGGGATCATTGTGTATCCCTCTCCTTGCTGTGGAGAGAAAAGTGGTTCAAGTCTCTCTTTGCACTTTCTGTATTGAATGGAGCCATTGGAATGTGAGAAATGTATTTAGCAAAGGGAGACCAAGGAGACTGTAAACAGGTGTATTGTTTGGAGGCATCAAAGAGCAATCCCCCCTCATCTCAGCATGCAGTAGATAAACCCTTCATTGTTCTGCTACATGATTAGGTTGCACATCATTCAAGAGAATATCAGAATTTTCACAGTTTTTTTAAAAGTCCTAGATTCAGAAAAAAATGTTAAACTTTAGAATAGGATGTCTCCATTTCAGAATAGACATCCTAAGGTGTTTTTCTTTGGTGTTTATACATTTATTCTCTTCTTTCAAGGCAAAACATGATTTCAAGAGAATTAATTGGTTTTTCAGGAATTTCTCTGAGTTACTACAATCCCTTTTTATTCCACTCCCTGACTTGAAGTCAGCAATGGGGCTCAGTGAATGAAAACACTCCTGTTCACAGTAAGTTATCAGAACAGTAGATAGTTCAGTTATATAGATGTTGCATAGTGCTGGTAATGGATATTTCAATCAGAATACACAACAGTGTAGATTTGTCTGTTTTTTTTAAGAAACCTTTCTATGTGTTGCAAGTTGAAATTGTTCTCTAATGTACATGTGTACAGAGGTAGAAAACTAACATAATGTAAAGAAATTTCTTTTTCTTGTTTGAAGTCTTTATTTATACCTCCAGGATGATCACCAAATGTGCCTTGTAGACACACGAATAGGTGTTGCATCTGGAGAAGCCCTTTTTCTATACTGTACAGTTTTGCCCTTGACGGCGGCAGTAAAGTTCATATCACAGCAACAGCGGCCCACTGAAAGAATTCAAAACTGCTGTTCCTGTTTAATCATATCAGAATGTTAATTAAGACAAAACTAAAATATGAAAATCCATTTATTATGGCTGCTTTGTGAGAGATTACATTGAAGTTTTGAAATGTATGTGAATAAATTTTTGTTCTGGACTGAAGTTGAGCATTTTTGTGTTTTGGCTTTTATCAGCCAATACTACCGGGAACTAACAACTTGTTCCTTTTTTTACTGTTGAATGTGAAACACTGAGATTTTGATTGTTGACTTGAAACAATGCTACTCTTGATCGAGGGCAGTGTTCGCCGAACTCATCGCTGTATGATCTTTTTAAGTCTAAAAATGACTTTGCTGATACTGGAATTTTGTCTTCTGCAGGTTACAACTGTGAAATTGTGTATAATCATGAGAAATATTTATTATTGCATATGCTTCTTGTGCAACATTTTGACTGTCTCGGTTTTAATTGGTTAAAAAAAGCTTCTAAATGTCAAACGAAAATCTTTTTAATAGAATTTGTAGAAGTGCCATTAGAATTTAATATAATTTTTTAATAAGAAAGGTATATTTTATAGTAATCAATTGCTTCAGTGTTAGTGGTGTAGAGATTAGAGGACAATCTTTATGCAGAATTGACATTGCTTAGATATTGAGGCAATTTACTTTGATCTATAACTGTATGTGCATTTTCTTTGAGTTTTTGGAGTGTGCTTGTATGCGTGTGCTGTGGAAATGTGACAATCTTGATTTAGGTCTTTATTAAGATTAGAATTAAATGGACAACTTTCTTTGTTTGTGTGGAGTTTGATCATTTCCAACTGCTTCTTTTTTCACCTTCACACCAGTTTTACCCCAGCCACCAGTAAAATTATCAGCGTAAGATGAGCTGACAATTTAATAAGAACTTAAAAGTAGACTTTGACAACCTAAGAATGTTATAGAGGAGCCTGTCTGACACACAGCAACAACAGTCAGGCAGACTGTGTGTGGGCAGCTCTGCAGTGTGTACAGAGACAACAGAATGTGATAATACTGCTGGTCTTACAGGCCCTATCCCTCTGAAACCATAAACTAAGCTCAAGGACAGAGCAATTTCAGGATGGGCCCCCATTGTTTCTGACCTGTTGCTAGTACTCTCCAAAGGAGATAAACCCAGCATAAACAAGCCCAGTTGATTCTGGTATAATTATTACTTAAACTCAACTTTTGTTGGCGATAACGAACTGCACAGGAATACATATATGCAAACAAACACATTTCAAATGCGTGTCTGAGGAACTTCATGGCAATTCACTGGACATTTTCAATGGCGAGAACTTTTAATTATTTCCCTGCTGCACCATGAAAGAAATCCAGCTGCTCTGCTACGTGATCCCAATAGGGATGTGCTCGGGTTCCCACCACCCTCCCCCAAATCTCATCTCACCCTTTCTGGGAACGCCATATAGACAAGGGCCGCATCCATCTGCCCCTGCCCCCATCTATCCTACCTCCACCCCCGCAGCCCCCAAAACCACGGCCCCAAACCTCAGCCTCATCTCACCACTCTATTGTGTGCGTGGGTAGTTGTTCAGCCAGGCTATTGTCTGGCCCAGCTCCCCAGCACGTACTTTATGCACAAACAGACGACACAGCGGCGCTGGCCAGGCAGCTCCAACATAAAGAAAACAATGTCCTCCCAAGATCATTCATAAACACCCCGAACAGCCCTGGCCAACTCACAGTAAATACGGGCCCTCTGCAATGCTGCGGCCACCTCAAACTGTAAACATCCACAGCAGCAGGCCTCAGAGCGCTCACTGGCACCAACATCTCACATCTGCCAAACGGGACCCAGGGCTTAAACTGCCTGGTGAGTGTGTGCATTTCTTATGGACCAAAATCTTCACATGGAAAGT
Source organism: Etroplus canarensis (assembly GCA_015106775.1). Lineage (NCBI taxonomy): Eukaryota > Metazoa > Chordata > Actinopteri > Cichliformes > Cichlidae > Etroplus > Etroplus canarensis. The sequence goes on from VUQH01034951.1 coordinate 38,672, forward strand.
AGGGGCCATGTGATAGGGCTTAGCTGCAGGGTGACGAGCTGGGATATGTGCAGTGTAACTCGATGGTGTAATAAAACATTCCTCTCGGAGGCTCAAAGCCTGGCTCATTTGGCTCTGGGTGCCTTTGCTTGTGTGCGTGTGTGTGTGTGTGCTGCTTAGAGGTACTTGAAAGAAGTTGAGAGGAAAGTTGTAAGTGTCCACCACCTCAACAAGGCCAGCGGTGGGAGCCCTTGACCTCTGAAGGGACAGACTGCCAGGGACAGCTGGTGTGGCCTGTGTTTATTTATTTATTTCTTAACAAAAGACAGGTGGTCACACTTGAAAAGGGCACACAAACACAGTCACACATGCACTTGTGTACAGACAGCGTGCACACACACATGCATTTTTTTTCTCTTCCTTTCCATATTAACACACATGCATCTTGTTATCATCCACTTAATTTTGGAGGAGCTGTTATTTTGACTTTCAAAAAAAATAACATTTTCCAAGAGTAAACGATATTAATTTAATCTTCAAACTGATGTCACAGTTACTGGCAAGTTACACTCAAATTTAAAGTAGGATGTACAACCCAGACTGAAACTTAAATATCAAACATCGATTGCTGCAAGTGCATAAATACATATCAACTAGCACTCTCACACTGGGTTTGCCTTTTTTGGACTCACTCACCCTGATAGTGCCAAGACAGTGTGTCCTTGGTCCACTGTACAGCTGTCATTTACTCACACTCGTTGACGCATATTTATAGCAGCAGCATCACTGGGCTCAACGCTCAACACACTCAGACCACAGCTGGTCCCCAAAAGAATGGGTGAAAGACAAAGCCACGTGCTCCCGCTGGCCGACTGCAGTTGGTCCTGTCTGGATCGCTGTGGGTGATTATGCGGCCCCCTTCTCCTTGCTGCCATAGATGCACCAAGGAAGAAATGAGGGCCATTCTTGGTAGGAGGAAAAGCACATCGTGACCTTGTTGTCATTTAAGCGTCATGGATAGCGTTGTGCTGAAAACCTGGACAGCTGCACTCTTATGTTTTCAAGTTACATTAAGTCATCACATCATTATGGTGTTAAACTAGCAGGGTGGGGTGTTGGGGAGCAAAGCATGAGCATCCTCAATAACCAAATGTAGAGACTTAATTTCTCTAAAAAGAGAAAAAAAAGAAAAATCACATCTTGCAACTCCACAGATGTCAAGGGTACAATATATAAGCTATAAAATTTGCTAAAACTTACTTTGAAAAGCAGGAAATTGGATTTTTTTTCCTTGATAAATTGTAATAAAAGTCATATCCAAGCTGTTTGAAAATTTTGGTCATTTCAGCCCAATAAACCTTGCAATTTCTGTTTTAGTCTCAAAATCTCTTAACTGTCACATCTTAAAAAACAATACAACTTCAAAAACAATTGTCTTTCAAGTATTTTGTCCATCTCTGAAATTCTTAGAGCCTTATCAAGAAATGTGCAGACATCTTGACGCCTTGCCTTGCCAGCAGCTGTCTGCTCACTCAGCCAGAAATCAAGCGGTGCCCTCGGACACCAACTGCAAAAGCTCCCCTAAGACTGGAGCCACAACTGGCCCGCTGAGCAGGGGATGTGACTCAACAGCTCACAGGCACATTTACCATAAGCTCCAGGAAGTGTGCTCATCCAAGCCAATATCTGTAAGAACATGTCACGTGACTGAGTTCTATAAAGATGTCCTGACCCCCAAGAACAATTACTCCCAGCGTACAATAGCTGACCATGAAACCAGTCATCAGTGACATGCAACAGCCAAGAGAAAGTGATGACTGCACCTCAAGGTCATGTCCAGCTGGGAGAACTGTAGCCAAATTGTCTGCTGCAAAGGTCTGGTTCTGTTCAACCTCTGGGTCTGTGTTTTAATAAATACATTTGATAGCAGATTCTCAAGGTCAGTTGAGAAAGGCTGGATTGGAATTTCATTATCATTGCCAAGACAAAACTCACACACTTTGACTAAAAGGCTGAAACTCTGCCTGTTTAGCATAGTGAAATAAATTTGTTCACCTGCTGAGAAAGCAGTGAGTGCGCCAAGTCGGAGAGGAACTCATTCAAAGTACTTGAAGTTTGCTGCCATCTGCTGTATGTACCTATAATACAAAAACCAGCAACCTTCTGGGCAAATTATTATTCAGACACCCCATTTTTTGTCACATAACATACAATTTACACTACACTTTAATAATCCCCAGGGGGGAAATTACAATTGCCGACGCATCTACACATGCAGTGAGGGAGGTCGGCATGCAAGGCCATTTCAGGCGCCAGGGAGCAATGTGGGGGTTTGGTGCCTTGCTCAAGGGCATCTTGGCAATGCTCCTTATGGCCCTTATGGACTCTGGTCCACCTCCACACGTGTGGGTCCAGGGTGGGGTCTTGGGTGGCTGCAGGCGGGTATCGAGCCGGCTCCCTGAGTGGCTCTCTGGCTACTGAATCTCTCCTCTGACACACTGAGCCATTGCTGCCCCCCAATTATATACACAAGATACAAAGAATTGTATACAAAAGTGTTCAAGTTTATTTCAGTTAGTTTTTGAATGAAATACACATATATATATACAAGAAAACATAAAAACATTACTGTTATAAAATGAATTCTCAGTAATATCTCATGAGTGGCAAATACATATTTAAACTCCTGATTCGTCCTTTGGTCTTCCTTTATGTTGAGCAGCTGCAGCAGAGTACTTCATCATATCGTCCACTGTAACTGTGGAACAGAGAAAATCAAATTTACCATATTTATACAGAAATAGGGTGCAAGGACACATGGAAAAACCCTAAAAATAACAGCCAGCCTGTACTAAACAAGCTACAAGAGCAAAAAAAAATTTTTTTTAAAAAAATCACCTTTTAAACAAAACATCCCACACCAATGTATACTTTGTAAATTGATTCAAACCCCATATCTTGCAGTATAATTTTAAGCAATGAGGGAAAATAATCCCTAAAAGTGACTATACTGAAAGTGTCATCTACTAAGCAAAGCTCATACAAACAAATTTACCGTGTTAAACCCTATCAGCTTGACTAAGGGACAAAAATATGATTTCAAAATCTAATCGTTCTATCACTAATTTCGTGGATTTCAGTGTGCTCTTTCTGCAAATCAGTCTCCATAATGTGTAACAGGCTCCTCCTGAATTTACACAAAAAAAGCTATAAAAATTTCATTTTAATAGCCAGTGCAGACTTCATAATTCTAAAGTGGGAGAAGCAGACGAAAATGTGAAGAACACAAAACACTGCATAAACATACACAGTGCTCCAAAATAACAAGGTTTTTGTAAAGTTCTTTACATTTATTAAAAATTAAAACTGAAACATGTCATTTACAGTAATATCTCACTAATGTACTTCATAAAGCACCTTTGCCAGCAATAGAGCATAACATTTTCTCAAGAACGATGAGTATGGCTCTAATCCCTTTAAAATGTTAACTCAGTCAGGCCACAGTGACCAGATTTTGAGTAGAGTGGTTCCAAACTTCTTATCTCTTTTACTTTTGCTGAAAATTCCTTAGACATTTCTCCAAATCTCTCCCTTGGCACAATCCTGCCTCGCAGGTCTACAAGAAAATCTGAATTGTGGTCAAAAGGTCATTTTGCTGAGGTTTTTATCCAGGCCTCCTTTAGAACCACCCCTGTATAATAACCATCAGGAGAGCAGTGATGTGTGAAATAATCTTGGTGATGCTGCCTCGATTGTATGTTTTTGTACTATGCCAGTTTTTCCTGTGTTGCACTTTACAAAAGATCCCTGCACATTCACCTCACAGTGCATCATTCTAACCATACGAGTTGTAATATCAAACTGTCCAGTTTGGATAATTTCAATGAAAATGGCTGTAAGTTGTTGTCTGTGGCTGTAAAGAGGCACCATTATTGTTTTTACAACATTTCAATTATGAGTTATTGATTCCGGAAGCCTGAAATGATGAATATCTTTTAAACTATACCAAAATGAAAAAAATCCCCGTCACACACAGGTCGACTTGCCGGTATTTAATCTCTGATATTTTTAAAGTCTTGCTCTTTACAGTGTCTCTGAAGAAAGGAGAGCTGAAATGGTTAAATAACTGCTAAGACAGCAGGTAATTCCTTCAACATCCGGTTTTTGTCTGCATGTGGGTTGCCAGGTTGCTCCGACAGATAGGGAGAAACTGTGTGTATTTTGAAAATTACCTGGCAACTTGGGGGACATTGGACAAACACAAACAACATACTAATTTGTGTTTTTCATGGTTAAGTTTGAGGGTCAGGGAAATTCCCCAGAGTTTCCCGGGAGAAATAGCAAAGCAGGAGGCCACTGGGAGATGGTGTCAGTGTCAGCAGGTATGCCAATTGTCAATACAAATGGGAGGAACACTGTAGGTAGGATGTGTCTTTTTGTAATAAATTAACAACCCAGTTCCAAAAAAGCTTGTTTGAGTTGTCACTATAATATACATGTGCGAACTGAGGGTCAGCTGACGCTCAGAAAGTAGAGTGGGTCATTCAGTAATCAGAAGTCTGGTGAATCAGTTGCCAGATGTTAAAACATCTCAACATTAGATTAGATTAGATTACTTTATTGTCATTTCAACTACATATAAATACACAGTGAAATGATATAGCATTCCCCCAGGACCTGGTGCCCCATACAAGGGTAGCGCCGGCTGGCCAGGGCCCACCTCCGGCCCAACACAACACCCCGCCCGCGATGTCCTCTTCCCCGGCCACCGGCATCAGGCAACGCTGAGGACTGAAGTCCCGGTCCACACAGCAAGCCAAGATCGGAATTTGCAGAAACCATTAATCCGCAGCATCAGTCCCGCGACGATAATCCCCGCGGAAACCAAAAACTTTGGCTCCCGGACGCTGCCTGGCAGTTCATACAAAGCCACTGGATCGTCAGTTAGCGATCATGAAAAACAACGCCACCGGATCGCCAGTTAGTCTCGTCCGTGGACGGAGCTACAATGGCGTCTGGTCGTCCTCGAACCTCCGACTTACGAACACGAACACTACCGTCCCGGCGTCCACAACACCCGAACACCCGAATGCCAGGTCAGAACATGGACAATCACAGGGGAACAAGCACCCCTTGGTTCTGGAGTGGCCGCGCGCTACCGTCGCGCCGCCATCTTGGCCCAAAAAAAAAAAAAGAGTTGCCAGGAGAAAGCCTCTTCTGTCTAAAAGGAACATGACAGCATGGCTTAGGTTTGCAAAGTTGCATCTGAACAA
>VUQH01034953.1:0-17968 GCA_015106775.1 Etroplus canarensis
TGGAGGTGGCAGAACTGAAGATGTTGAGATTTTCCCTGGGAGTGACCAGGATGGACAGAATTAGAAATGAGTCCATCAGAGGGACAGCTCATGTTGAGAAGCTTGGAGACAAAATCAGAGAGACAAGGCTGAGATGGTTTGGACATGTTCAGAGGAGGGATAGTGGATATATTGGACCAAAGGATGTTGAAGATGGAGCTGCCAGGCAGGAGGCGAAGAGGAAGACCACAGAGAAGATTGATGGATGTAGTGAAGGAGGATATGCAGAGGGTTGGTGTGAGGGAAGAGGATGCAAGGGATAGGATGAGATGGAGGCAGATGATCCGCTGTGGCGACCCCTAACGGGAGCAGCCGAAAGAAGAAGAAGAAGAAGACTCCTCGTCCTGACCCCAAGCTTGGATAAACAGAGAGGATTGTGTCAGGGATGGGGACCCAGTGTAAATTCTTCGCCAAATCAAATATGCAATTCTGAATAATTCCATACCAGTTCGGTCAAGACCCAGATGGAGGCAGATGATCCGTTGTGGTGGCCCCTAAAGAGACGTTTAAGTGGTACATTACATTTATGAGAAATAACTCACAAATACACAAAAATGTAATATTCTGTGAGATCATAAAGTTATAATTTAGCAGAGAAATCCTAAATGATTCAGAGATTTGAGTCCAACAGTTATGATCATTTTGCACCCTCATCACAGTACAGACACTACACACAATAGTAAGAATTGGGACTGTATTTAATACACAAAAGCTGTCACCTCATCCAAATCAGTCTGTTGTTTTCTTCTGAACAGGCCCAGTTCATTTCAGTGTTACTTTAGTCTCTTGTGGTCTTTGATAAAATAGTGATTCTAGGCTAAAATTGTTTTCTTATTGCTAAATCCAAATGCAAAGTACTGTATCGTCTGATTAGGGCATTCACTATAAGCATAAAACACGGTGAACATCTGTAGCGCAGTTAGTTTGATCCAACATTGCAGTGAAACGATGTGGGTCATTGGCCCTAAAAAACCCTAACAAAGCGCTCATATTTTCTTAGTTTTATCTCATAAATTTACCTTTTAACCTAGGATTTTTTTTCTTCAAAGATGACTCCCTTCATGCAGCTACATACAGTGGCACTAATATGCTCTCACAATAAACAGTCTGTGGCTTCTTTCTATGAGAATTCTTTTTCAGATTTTAATTTATTTTAGTTCATGATCATTCATATCATCACTCTATTATTCAAATATTCATTGTCATTGTTTCTACATTTTAGATCCTGGATGTAAATGTGAAATCAGCCTTCCTCATGACCAAGCTGGTGGTGCCTCATATGGAGAAGAGGGGGTAAGTGACAAAACAGGAGCTCATGCCACCCAAATGATAGATATAAAATTGCCTGCTGTTTATTTACAACTGTTTTCACATGCCTGCATTTTTCTTTCAGAGGTGGAAACGTAATATTTGTATCATCTGTGGCTGGATACCAGCCAATGCAGGTCAGTGAGACTAAATCTTTTAAGATATGTGGCAGATCAGTTAAGTTTAAAATTTTACTCATGGTGAATACATACATCAGATTAGCACTGTGAATTTTACTCATCATTGCAGTCATGTATTTTGGACTACACATTATATGAAGATATGTAATCTGAGAAATTTTATTACAGGGTTGTTTGAGACGATTTAAGAGAACTGCTTTCGGTTTAGAATAGAAATAGAATAGAATAGAATAGAATATTGCTTTTTTGTCATTCTAAAATTTCGGTGGATTGACTAGCTATCGGGCTGATTCATATAAATATAGTAATTGAAAAAATAGAAATATATTGAAAAGGAACCTAAGATCTTTATATACACCCAACAATATGAAAAAAATGTACAGGGTAAAATAAAATAAATATATTGCACAGCAGTGTAGCAGCAAGGATCAACCTAAGACATAAACATGCAAATTTTTTGAAAAATTGTGTGTAGAAATATTATAGAAGATATAGTAGAAAACCATAGCAGGGTTTGAATTGTAAGTAATTGCCTGGCAATATAATTGCAAAAGTCAGTGTGCATCATCATATCAAGTATTTATTGACTGCCCTAATGTAGGGTCATTTTTAGAAGTCCAGAACAGAGCAGAATGTTCTTATTGCTAGTGTCTAGTTTTTCTGTTGTGTTTATTAGTTAAGGATGATTGAATATCAAGAACTAATGACAGGATTTTTAAACAGTGAGTTTGGACTTGAGCTAAATGTCTTCAGAAATTTAATATTGGCCAGGTAATGGTGAGTGGTTCTCAAACTTGGGGGGGGCAAAGGTGTAAAACCAGGGGTAAAATATGTGGTGAAGCTAAGCTGAATATGATCTTTGCAGTTGAAAAAATAGATTTAGTGATAGTAAAAAATGTTGAGATGTGAATTTAATCTTTTAGTCTTCTGAAATGGGTTATATCAGGAAAATATGAACCATGAATATGTGGACCAAAACTGTCAAGCTAAAGGTGGCACCAGAGTATCGCCAGAGTCAGAAGGACATAAAACCTGAAGGAAAAGAAGTGCGGCTGTGAGTTCCAGTGTGACATTCTTGTTTTGTTTTCTTTCTGTAAATCAAACTTTTCATGTAGTGTGCATGTGCACTGCCTTTGTGTCTTCTTCATACTGTCTCCAGGCTTTGGGTCCTTACAGTGTAAGCAAGACGGCCTTGCTGGGTCTAACCCGGGCACTGGCCCCTGAGCTGGCTCAGAGTAATATAAGAGTGAACTGCGTGGCCCCTGGAATAATCAAGACCCGCTTCAGCTCTGCGGTGAGGACACTCAACGCTCACTCAAATCCTGTATTTCACTCAGGTTTTCTATTAAAAGACTCTTGATTCATAATAAACATTTTCATTCCAGCTGTGGCAAAACGAAGGCATCGTGGATGAGTTCAAAAAGCAGCTTAGCATTAAAAGGTGACATTCATGCTTATGAGGCAGCTTATTATTAATATTCTGAGTCCAATATTTGACAGTTTGAATTTGTCTCTCAATTCAGAATTGGAGAGCCAGAGGAAATTGGAGGAGTGATTGCTTTCTTGTGCTCAGAGGAGGCATCCTACATCACAGGAGAGACCATCACAGTAACTGGAGGGATGGGCTGTAGACTCTGAACCTCCAGCACCAACTAAACAGAGTGCCATCTAATCTGTTTCTGCATAGATTATTTTTAATTCAAGCTTAATGACTTCTATTTTTCTGAAGTGCTAGAAAAGAACAGCCAGAATAAATCTAACCCACAACCTGTAATACACCAGTTAAGGCCAGTTCAAGGAAGCAGGTAAAATTCTTTGGATTAAGGTGCAATTTTGAGTTTCCAGGCTGATTTTTGCTGTGAATGTCTGTTGAAATTTCTAATCAAACTTTTGTACAAACAGCTTATCCTGATCAACTACATGATCATTTGATATTTCTAAATAAAAAAAGATTTATTTAGAAATGTATTTTTACACAGTATTTTATGTCTTTATGATTGAATTCAGATGTTTTATTCAGTCCCGTTGCTGCAGGTATATAAAATCAAGCACCTAGCCATGCAGTCTACCTTTACAAGCATTTGTGAAAAAATGGGTCGTTCTAAAGAACTTACTGAATTTCATTGTGGTTCTATAATAGAATGCACCATTGAAACAAGTCAGTTTGTGAAATTTCTTTCCTCCTAAATATTCCACCATCAACTGTAAGTGGTATTATTGCAAAGTGAAAGTGTTTAGGAACCACAGCAACACAGCCATGAAGTGGCAACAGAGCGGTTACAGAATTGACACAGTGAGTGCTGAGGTCCATAGTGCATTGAAGTATCCAGCGCTCTGCAGAAGTTCTACAACTCTTCTGTTATTAACATCAGCACAAAAACTGCACTGGGAGCTTCATAACATGGGTTTTCATGGCCAAGCAGCTGCATGTAAGCCTTACATCATCAAGCACAAAGCTGAGCATTGGATAGTGACATTGCCACTGGACTCTGGAACAGTGGAAACATGTTATGTGGGGTCATAAATCATGCTTCTCTATCTGGAAGTGTGATGGATGAGTCTGAGTTCGGCAAATGCCAGGAGAACATTACCTGCCTGACTGCTTTATGCAAACTGTAAAATTTGGTAGAGGGTGGCTAATGCAATAGGGCTGTTTTTCTAGGGATTCCCCAGTTCAGTTTGAGTTCTAGTGATGGGAAATCTTAATGCTTCAGCTTACCAAGACATCTTGGACAATTTTATGCTTCTAACTTTTTGGGAACTGTTTGGGGAAGGACCGTTACTGTTCCAGCATGACTGTATCCCACTGCACAAAGCAAGGACCATAAAGGCATGGTTGGATGAGCTTGGAGTAGAACTCGACTGGCCTGCACATAACCCTGAGCTTAACCTCACTGAAAGTATTTGAGATGAACTAGAGTGGAGATAGCAAACCAGGCCCTCTTGTCCAGCATCAGTGTCTGACCTCACATGTGGTCTTTTGAATAAACAGGCAAAAATTCCCACACACTACAAAATCTTGTAGAAAGCCTTCCAGTGTGGAAGCTGTTATAGCTGCAAAAGCGGGGACCAACTCCATATTAATGCCTATGGATTTAAAATGGAATGTCATAAAAGTTCCTATAAGTGTAATATGTAGGTGGCCTGATACTTTTGTATCTATAATTAATAGGCTGTGTAAGGTGTAAAATCATCCGGCAGTACAGTGGCTGAATGTCAGGAGCAGTTTTGAGTTTTTGTCTATGATCCAAATGGACCATGCACCAATGTGCTCCAATCACTTTTTATTTTGAATTTAATTTAACAGATTACATCGCATACACAATACATGTGCAATGAAACAAACATTAACCAAGAATATTACATATTGAGAGTTAAAAATAGCCCATACTTGTAGCAGACAATCCAAATATACGTCTTTATTTTAAAACAATATCAATTTAACTGATAAAACTGCATGAAAGCACTCATAATCAGTGACTGTCATTTTAGGGGTTTGTTTTCCATGATGACAAACCACCTATTCAAGTTTTAATGTATCTGAATCAGGCATACAGTAGATAAAAATGCCCATGAGTTGCAATAATATAAAAACCCATAGTTTTTCTCTACATGTAGCTGGTGGTGGTGGGGAGACCTTTCCCATCAGTTTTGTTTACTGCCAGCAGACAATAAGCTGTGTTGGGTCATTGCAGGTTTCCAGAATTCCCTCAGGGTGGGGACGTATGTGCCATGTTTTGTCTTGCAGTACCGTTTCATAAACAGCTGGGGGAGACATTCACAACAGAACACAAGTTTAGGTAGTTACAGATGGATGCAATGCCTGATGAAAATTAACTAGATGGAATTATTGAGAACCGATTACTGTACCACATGCAGACTAAAGACGTCTAGATTTTACAGGTTACAGTATAACATGTCTGAAAATGCACATCATGCAGGCATAATCCATTTTTACCCAAAGAAAAGACTTGGAAATTTAAAGTGGTCTTGTCTTGAATGTAAGGCAAAACTACCATCTTGTGAAAATGAAATATTACATACCCTTACTTTGAAGTTCTTTGAGCCCTCATCCTCTGAATCAGGTACATAGTCATCACTGTCTCCTGGAATGGCCAACACCTCTAAACATAAAAATAAACATGGATAAACTCAAACCTGTACAAGTGATTTTGATATTCTGTAACTTTTATAATCATGCCTGCTTTGTTTACTCTGCTAAATCACCTGTGTTACTCTGCTGCTGAGAGGAAGAGCTGCTCACACTCTGAAGTACAGGATGATTTCTGTTGAGGGGAAACAACAGTAGCAGTTAAATGGTGACTGAGAAAGACGGGAGCCATTAAGACGAACCATTTATTTTGATGCACTTATAAGTATAAGATAACCAGGAAACACTGAAATGCAGCTAAATGATCAAAATGTTCGATCTAGCTGTGCCATATATTTAAATCATGACTATCATCTCACAGAGAAACAAAAGAAACCAGAAATTTGGAACTAAAATTTAAGGTTTTTTTATTGCATTTATGGTATACAATTTCAGTGGGCTACATGTTATGAAACAAAAACAGTCATAACTTAAACAATATATTATCAGTTCACATGGGTCCGAAGCTTGGCTTATTCTTAATTTGCACTTTAGTCCCTTACTCTTTATCATGCAAGCCAGGAAACTCTGCTTCAGGCATTAGACAGCTTCTCATTCGTCCTTGTGTTAATGCTTTGGTTGATGACTTCCTCCTCTGCTTCTTTTGTACCTTAGAAGATGATTTTACTACTACGTCAGACTTACTAACGTCGAGATAATCCACTGACATTTTTTCAATGACAACTCTGGGCTGGCTGCTCAGGCAAGAGGCAAAAACAGAGCAGAGGTATTGATCATCAGGTATGTGGAGCGATTTAATACCCAACTGGCTCATACGGGCTGCCAAGACTTCTTTGCTGCACTCCTCTTTCCTTATAGTTTCTGCTCGATCTTCTTTCCTTTCACTTCTTTTCTTGTCACCTTTACTCTGCATTTTCCTGCTTATTCCCTTTTTCACAGGTGTTGTTACACCTAAAACTTCCTCCTCCTCCTGGGATTCACTTTTTCCTTTGTCAACTCTCTTGCGTTTCACTCCGCTGCCTTGACTTAAGGTGCCCTTCTGCTCTTCCAGTGCCTCTCCACCCTCTTTCAAGTTATCATCTTGAGGTTTTTGACTCTGTTTAACTGAGGTGAATTTTGAGTTTTCTTTTGAGTCCAGCCACTCATTTGAAGTATTGTTTAAACTGGTTTGACCAGAACTTCTCTGTGTTCTCTTACTGACAGAGTTCAAGACTGGCACATCTTCATTAGATATTAGTCCAAAAACAGGTGTGATAAATGAGGTTTTGTTCTTTGGCTCTGAGCCATCTGACTTGTCCATTGGCGACTTTTTGGCTCCTGTCAGTCGATTTGATACAACTCTTCCAGACGGTGGCAGAGAAAGTGAGGCCAGGATGGAGTCTCCCATATTTGGAGGTAGTGATGCTGTAAAAGGTAAACAAGATCATGAACTGACAAAGTCTTCCTGTCACAGTCATCATTAAATTGAAGTTATCTTTTTCAACCTGCTGACTCCAGGTGACCTAGACAGGTTTCATGTTGAAGCAAAATCTTAAGGAGCTGGGGCTGAGTGGCTGCCCGTGCACATTCCTCCAGGACAGGGGGAGCTTCACTGAGCCATGCCACTGTCTGAAGACAAGAAATACACTGATCAGTAGTAAAACCAAAATGTTAGCTACAGTCTTGCATTCATAAAAGGTACAGAAACCATTAACATAGGGAGAGTGATAAATCAGGTATAACATCTCAAAATAAAGCAATGTTTTCTTGAAAGCACTCATTACCTGAGCTAAGTTGGGAACCGGAAGCAACTGGTCCAATCGAATCAAAAATTCCCACAGAAGCTTCTCTAATTCCTGGTCAAACGTTGGGCCATAATCCACAGGAAACACTTCCTGCAAGAAGAGAGAATAAAATTACATACCTGCTCACACACGTAAATAAAATACGGATTAAAACACTCAACTACTGCAGCTGTTGATGTGTGTCTTTTGGAGGCAAGGTACTCACCTTGTAGAACTTATCTCTCTTTGCCGGGTCTGTGAGCAGTGAGTAAATCAAAGAGTGGAAATCTTTGACCGTTCTTGTAAGTTTTGCATCCTGCCTCTGGGAAACAAAAGAGCACAAATTACACTTTGCCCATCAGGCAATCTTTTGCTATGCCCACAAATAAACAATGGGTCTGGATGCAGAGAAGTACACTGTATTAGGATAAAATCTACACTGTGAAACAATGATGAGATATCTGTGATTTCAATTATATACACTCACACCCACTTCATTAGATAAACCCTGCTAATACCGCATTGAACCCCTTTTGCCTTCAGAGCTGCCTCAATTCTTCATGGAATATAGTCAACAAGCTGTAGGAAACATTCCTCAGAGTCTATACTGACATGATAGCATTATGCAGTTGCTGTAAATCTGTCAGCTTCACATCTCTCATTCCATCACATTCCAGTGGAGCTCTACTGGGCTGAGGTCTGGTGACTGTGGAGGCCACTTGAATACAGTGAACTCATTATGTTAAAGAAACCAGTTTGAGATAATTTGAGCTTTGTGACCTGGCGCATTATCCTGCTGGAAGCAGCCATCAGAAGATGGGTACACTGTGATCATAAAGGGATGGACATGATCAGCAGTAACACTCAGGGAGGCTGTGGTGTTTAAACAATGCTCAGTTGGTACTAAGGAGCCAAAAGTAAACCAATAAACTATCCTCCACATCATTAAACCATTACCAGCCTGAACCACTGTTACAAGGCAGGATGGATCTATGCTTTCATGTTGTTCACACAAAATTCTGACCCTACCATCCGCAAGTTGAGAATCAGCAGACCAGGAAACATTTTTACAGTATTCCACTGTCCAATTTTGGTGACTCCGTGCGAACTGTAGCCCCAGTTTTCTGTTCTTAGCTGACAAGAGTGAAACCTGGTGTGTTCTTTTGCTGTTGTAGCCCATCTGCTTTAAGGTTCAATGTGTTGTGCATTCTCATGTATGCTCTGCATACTTTGGTTGTAATGAGTGGTTATCTGAGTTACTGTTGCCTTCCTACCAGCTCCAAGCAGTCCAGCCAATCTCCTCTGACTTCTATCATCAAGAAAATATCACTGGATATTTTCTCTTTTTCAGACCATTCTCTGTAAACCCTTGAAATGGCTGTGCTGGAAAATCTCAGATCAGCAGTTTCTGAAATACTCAGATCAACGTGGTACCAACATTCATGGCAGTTTCAAAGTTACATAAATCCTATTTCTTCTCCATTCTGATGCTTGGTTTGAACTTCAGCAGGTAGTTGAACAGGTAGCTCTAAAGGAGTAGCTTTTGAGTGTATGTAACACACAATGTTATTTTCCATCACCATTTAACTATACAGCTCCTTGAGCTCCTACTGTTTTAATAAATCCTATACTGTGACATACTAAAAGATGTTCCCTAAATATTCAAAAATTATCTATAAGATAATAGCTGGTAATTGGAATGCATCATGGAGCATAAAGAGAATTAAGTTTTTGTTCTGATAAACAAAACAGTGAAAAATAATCAGCAAATTTCATGTTAGAAACATTTTTGGAATGAAAGTTGATGAAAGACCTAAGTGGCAATGTGATTTACCAAAGAAGGGCTGGTCGGAACACAGACCCTTTCCAGATGTTTCTCAATCACCTCAACATTGGGCTGGGTACTGCACAACTCCAAGATAAGCTGAAAAGAAGGTGAGTATTAATGAAACATAAGAGGTAAGAAGCATCTGTCAACAACAAAGTGATAGGTACAGTTCCAGTCTCCATTATGACTGCTTTTGTATTACTGTAATTTTGAATAAACAGCAATTTTCTTTCTTTTATGACATGTATTATTAAGTGTGAGTGAATGAGTGTATGCTCATTGGTATACCTGACTGTGAGTGGCAGTTATTATAATATTACTTTTTTCCCCATTAGATTTAATCCTTATTTTATTTTGGGTTTTAATTGACAATTCAGTTAGGTTCAGTTAGTTTCCAGGGTGGGTTTTTTCCATTTCCGTTTTCATTGTTAAAAAATTTTTAAGCATTGAAGTCGCAGCTAGTTGCTATTACTCAAATGCAACTGAATAACTGACCATCAGCCAGTGTGACCACCTTTATAAAAGCAAAAGTTTTGTAAGCTCACTGCTCTGGAGAATTCAGGTATGAGTTAACACAATGCCAAGATATCAGCAGTTATCTGAAACAAGTATTGCTGCCAATCAGTCTGGGATGGATTATAAGGTCATTTTCAGACAATTTGAAGTCCATCATTCTACAGAAAGATTATTTTACAAGAGGAAAACATTCAAGCCAGCTGCCCCAGCAAATTCACCCCAAGATCAGTCTGTACAATGCTCTGCGAAACTGTCATAATATAAATAAAACCCAAGCGCTATACCTCAGACTCATCCTATCTCAAATGTTAAAAAACATCAGAACAAACCACAGCACTTCTGGAACAATGTCCTTTAAACAGATGAGCCCAAAGTGGAGATGTCTGGCCATAATGCACAGTGTCACATTTGGAGAAACCTTAAACACCTCATACCAACTGTCAAGCATGGTGGAGGAATTATGATTTGGGCTTGTTTTGCAGCCACAGGACCTGGGCATCCTACAGTCACTGAGCTGCCCTTGACCACCTCTGTATCTTCTTCTTCTTTCAGCTGCTCCCATTAGGGGTCCCACAGCGGATCATCTGCCTCCATCTCACCCTATCCCTTGCATCCTCTTCCCTCACACCAACCCTCTTGCATATCCTCCTTCATTACGTCCATGAATCTTCTCTGTGGTCTTCCTCTTCTCCTCCTGACTGGTAACTCCATCCTCAACTTCCTTTGTCCAATATATCCACTATCCCTCCTCTGAACATGTCCAAACCATCTCAGCCTTGCCTCTCTGACTTTGTCTCCAAACTTCTCAACATGAGCTGTCCCTCTGATGTACTCATTTCTATTCCTGTCCATCCTGGTCACTCCCAGGGAAAATCTCAACATCTTCAGTTCTGCCACCTCCAGCTCCACCTCCTGTCTTTTTGTCAGTGCCACCGTCTCCAAACCATACATCATAGCAGGTCTCACTACCGTCTTTTAAACCTTCCCTTTCACTCTTGCCGCTATCCTTCTGTCTCAAAACATCCTTGACACTCGTCTCCACCCACTCCACCCTGCCTGAACTCTCTTCTTTACCTCTCTTGTGCTCTGTCTGTTGCTTTGGATGTATACGAAAGTATTCTCGAGTGAAATGTTAGGCCATCTATCTCACAGCTGAAGTTTGCCCCAAACTGGGTCATTAAACAGGATGATGATGCCAAGCATCCTTTCTACATTCTGAAATGCACTGAGCAGCTACCATATGAGTGGTAGATTAGACATTTGCATTAGGGAGGAGCTGAACAGGCGTACCTAATAAACTGACTGTTAAGCGTATGTTCATGGCTTTCCGGACTTTCTACAGATGGCTAAAATGTATAAATAGAAACACTGTAATATATCAAAAGGAACTAGTAATACGCACAAACTAAAATTATAGCCAGCAGCTGTCAAACATATATTGGAGATATGTCAGTCAATCTTTTGTTCTAAATGAGGACGTATTATTGTCAAACAATGCGGCTAAGATGGTGTCTCCCTTTTTCACTTCGGGTCCTCATGAAATCACAAAGTCGTACAGCTGTGGAGGTGGAGACTCGAACTGTGCCCTTCTCTGACATACACACATACACACACACACACACACACACACACAGGCAGGCAAGCATCAAAACAATGATCACACATCAAAATCCGATTTTCTTCTCCTGTAATACTCACTCTTGCTCTGAGCCCCACTGCCAGCTTGCCCTGGTGCCTCACAGTGAGCAGCCCAGGCACAGACTCACAGGCCGATGTTACAAACTCCTCCACAGCCCCATACTGCATCACATCCCTCTGCTTCAGCACCTTCCACAAGGCTGCAGACACCAGCCGCACAGGCGGGGCCAGCAGCTGGAGAGCAGCGAAAGGAAGGCTGGCACCTGAACAGGAATTACAAAATAAACATCAGAAGCCACTAAATCATATCTGCGGGAGTTTACTACGAGCAGCGGCACAAATAAAAACATCCGTGCCCAGTTTAAACGCAGCACTTACCGTTTTCCTTCGGTTTTCTTGAGGCCATAACTCAGTGTTCAAGTCAAGAAGGAAAACCGACCAAAAGTTGACGTGAGAAATTATGGTTAGCTTAGCAGCTTGGACAGATTCTGACCGGACTCAAAGCAGTAAAGACGCTGACAGTATATACAGGTGGAAGCTAGAAAATACTGCTCAAATACTGCTTACTAACTCCGCTAAATTCTGCAGCCATATATTGTTAAGCATGAGTCCGGCTATTGTTGTTCCGCCGATACAAACACAGCTAGTTCACCGTCAGTCAAAACTTCGTCTTCTCATCCTCCCGCCTTCACTGGCAAGACTGCAGTCGTTCAAATTGTTCATTTTGATGTCCCGAATGGTCGGTGCTTGAAGATTGGGCATACCAAAACAGGATACGCCGCCCCGGCGTGCGCTAAAATACTACAAACGAGCGCACCCTGGATATGACGCACTGATGTTACCCGCCAGCTGGCATTTTTTCTTATCAACAAAGATAAAAAGAAATGAATGACCACATGAGCCTCCGCGTTCAGGCTTCGGTGCAATTTTTGATTTGAAAGGGCCCGCAGCCTTGGCTGATGACGACAGGGTCGCGGGCCCTGCCCAGGAATGATACGGGTGGACGGGATACTAGTTGGTGGCGGTAATGCACTCTGTTTGCCAACCGCCAATAAAATTTACAAGAAGAAGAAGAAAAGCAATTAAAAACTTGTGCCTGTCCCAAGCCTGCATTGACAAAGGAGACACGGAGACGCAGAGGAGATGAAGGAGAAAAGTGACACAGAGACGACAAGAGTAGAAGGGCAAGGACACGAGTGGACGGGATACTAGTGGGTGGCGGTAATGCACTATTTTGTTTGCCAACCGCAAATAAAATTTAAAAGAAGAAGAAGCCTGCATTGCCAAATCCAAATGATTCATAATACATGATCTGCTGTGGCGACCTCTAACGGGAGCAGCCGAAAGGAGAAGAAAAGAAATGAAACAATAAAATCTGCAAGGCAAATTTAGACAGAGAATGTCACAAAATAATAATTAAGGAGTGAATTGTATTAAAATCTGCTTAGAAAGCTGAAAAAAGGAACAAAAAGGTGACAGGTATCAAGATTATGAATTTACAGTCCTCTCCAAAAGTATTAGGACAGCAAAGCCAATTGTGTGTGAAATCAAACATGAATATGAGATGAGAGATCAGAGTTTCAGCTTTTATTCCCTGGTATTTACATCTAGACCATGACAGGTTTTGTACTAGACCACCCATTTTTTTAAGTGATCAAAAGTAAGCTGCTTCCTTCTATTTCCCTAAGGGGTTGCCACAGCAAGTGAAGCCACACACGTAATTTGGCACATATGTTTTTTTAAGCTGGATCCCCTTCCTGATGCAACCTTTCCACTGAGAAAGGGGCTTGTGAGCAGACAGACAGATAGATAGTACTTTATTCATGCATGGAACAGAATGTATTCAACTAAATTAAAGTAAAAAAAAATCTTAAAATCTGGTTGCATATCCCTCAATAACATTAACTGAAACATACAACCCACAGACCCTACCAGAGTTCTTTTTTCTTCATTAGTTATGCCTTTTCAGGCTTTTAATGTGGCATCTATTACCTTTTTTAACCTGTGGTAGAGGTTAATCTTTGTCTCATCAGTCAAAAAAGTTTCTTCCATAATTGTTGTGTACTTTTTTTAAAAAGTCCAATCTGGCTTTACAGCTGATCAGTGATTTGCATCTTGCAGTGTGGCCTGTGGATTGCTCTCTGAGTCTCCTTGGAACAGTGGACTGTGATATTTCCACTGCTCTTTGGAGGCTGTTCATGATGTTACAGACTGTTGTTCTGAGGGTTTTCTTCACTGCTTTCACCATTTATCTCTCATCAGTTGTTGTTTTTGGCCAGTTTAATGCCTCTTGCTCAGTACAAGAGGGTTCCCTTCTTTTTTCAGGATGCTCCAAATTATGGTACTGGCTACACTTGGTGTTTTTGGCTTTTTGCCCCTTTTCTCAGCTTCAGAATGGCATGCTTTTCTCCCATAGGTGGCTCTCTGGTCTTCATGTTGACCTATACCTTTAATTACAAATGCAGTTTTCACAGTTAAAAGTCAAAGCTTAAAGTGAGACTATATAGCCAGGGCTACTTAATAATTAAAAAAATGAACCTTTTATGACACATCCAGGTAACAAGAAACACCTGTCTCTCATAATGTCCCAATACTTACACTTATTTGAAAAACTGAGTGGTTTTATTCAAAATGTGTTCTGTTCTATGCTGTTTAACATATCTAGATGTAAATACCAGAGAATAATAGCTGAAACTCTGATCTCTCTTCTCATATTCATCTTTTCATCTCACACACAAATGTCTTCAGTGGACAGCAAAAACTGTTCCAAGATTTTTGGAGGTGACTGTACAGCTCTAAAAAGACCATGAGATTGCTTTAAAAATTATTTTTTGTATAATCTATAAAAATA
This sequence comes from Etroplus canarensis, assembly GCA_015106775.1. Lineage (NCBI taxonomy): Eukaryota > Metazoa > Chordata > Actinopteri > Cichliformes > Cichlidae > Etroplus > Etroplus canarensis. Next base: position 14,195 of record VUQH01034953.1, read on the forward strand.
AATACTGCCAAAAAGTGACACAAGATCATGGAACATAATTAAAGTCAACCATTTCAGCCACGAGTTACAAAAATTTATAACACACTGTTACAGTGCCTATTGAATAAAACAATTACCATAATAAAGGCCTACAGTTGATTGCCCACCACTGATAACCAGGGAAATGCCCCAACAAGCTAGCGTTTGCCGTAAAAGTTCTTTAAAGAAAAAAGCTATACAGGCTCCTTACAAAAATGTTTACTATGCTATATGTTCATTTAAAATACAAGTCTCATATACTCATATCAGAAACAACATATGAGTTATCAGCTGCATATGTAATTATTCTGCTTTTCAGATGAAGAAAGCTGTGTCTGAGTCAAACACAGATAATCAATGCGATCTTTGCTCTGCTCTGTATCTGAATTATCACCAGGCTCAGGCCAAAGTCCAGCTGCTGGGTCAAACACAAGCAGTACAGACATTTTGTTTTTGTCACACCAAAAAACCCCCACAAAACATAAGGCTGTGAGAAGAGTGAAGAAGAAACTGATGAGTATGGATACCACATCTTCATTTATCAAGTAGGTGAAAAATTACAGGTTTTGACTTGTTCAGTTTGCTCTGTGATCTCCTTCAACACTGCTGCTGCTTGAACCTTTCAAATAATTTACAGAAGACATGAAATACTATCCAACTTAATGGTCTGGCATCTATTTATTATAACTTTTAATACATTATGAGATACCCAATACTATTGTAATAGACAGGGGGGTGGACAGGAACAGTTTCAGAGAGGCGTGGGGAAAAAATAGACATTTTTTGCTTGTTTTAGCTGAAACTGTTCAAAAAAGTTAAATAGAACAAAAATTGGAAAAGTGAGTATGACAGTGGATGAGGAGAAATGAAAGTATGATTTAATGAAAAGAAAAAAAATAAACTTGGTACATGAAACAGAAATAACAATGGGAAAAAAAGGTCTCCACTGGACAGTTTGACTTATGTGAGTAAGTAAACGTACAGTGTAAAAACCAAAATTAACGAAAACTGAATGCCATTTACTTGCATTTGATTTTGGGATATATTCAGGTAATCATCCTCCATAGTATAGTAATTTGCACATTTGCTTCACAAACAAAAGCCTCCTAGTTCACAGCCAGGAGGAGACACAAGCCCAGACTAGAGGGCCACAAGCCAATGTACTCCTAGTGCTGGTCCCAAGCCTGGATAAATGAGAGAATTGAATCAGGAAGGGCATTTGGCATTAAAATCATATATGTAGATTCATGTGGTGACTCTTTGGGGGAAAAGGAAGCAGCCAAAAGTACCACACACATTAGAACTTACTGGGATACTTGAGAAAACAGACTCATTATTAATATAATTATTTTCTGACAATGACAAGTCAAACTATATCCTAGCAGATAAAGGTATAATGTTTATTAAATGGAGCAATTCATTCCTTGTGTTGAACATTCTTGTCTGGTCTGTCCTCAGATCTGTGACCAAGCGAGTGTGGTCCCCACCACAGAGACCTTTCAGAGTGTGCTGTCACAACAGGGATATCAGAAAGGGCATCACAGCTGGGACCCTGGAGGAGCTGAAAGAGAGGGTGAGAGTGTCTGAAAAAAATTAAGGTTCTGATTGGGGTAAAACTGTAAACAGTAAACTGGAATTATCAGTTATCAAAATGATGAGATTATAAGTTTAAATATTGACATGAGAAAAATGAGCTTTTAAAAATATTAAATTAATTTTGAACAATGGGGAGAGGATTTGATTACAGTCATTAAAGTGGATTAAAACATCTAATGTGTTATGAAGATATTTCATCATCTCATGACATCATCCTTCTTGATGCTGAATAGGATCACATGAAGTTAGTTAAGGCTGCTCTCACAGAAGCCTAATATCAATTAGGGTCAGAGGTGGCAAGTAACAAAGTACATTTACTTTCTTATTGTATTTAAGTAGAGTTTTCAGGTATCTGTTCTTTACTTGAGCATTTATTTTCCTGACAACATTTTTACTTATACTTCCTATATTTTAACATAGATATCTCTACTTTATACTCCTTACATTTTCAAAACAGGCCTGTTAGTTTAGGCTTAATGCATTTAAGGGGAGTTGTTAATTATTTCGCACCACTGCACACCTTGCCACTATGAAGTCATTTACCTACAGTAAATGGAGGGAACAATAACAAAGTTTTTCTCTGCTTGTATTCTAGATAATGGCCTTTCAAGCTGAGTACATTCACTGGAATAACCAAAATAAGCTTAAGCAAAGTTAAAAATTCCCCTGTATTAATATTATATTCATATAACATAAGGTTCAGTTAGAGTTGCACCCAAATAGCTGGCAGAAATGTTCTTCAAAGAGTTACTTTTTATTGTTATACTTTAAGTACATTTTGGCGCCTGTACTTTTTCACTTTTATTTAAGTGAAGAAGTTGAATCAGTACTTCAACTTCTACCAGTCTTTTTTAATACAAGTATCTGTAATTCTACTTGAACAAGGAATGTGTGTACTTTTGCCACCTCTGATTAGGGTGAACTGCCTCAGGAAAACTGGGCCATCACGTTAAATGGGTGATTCTAGGGTCTGTTGGGGCCCTAGGCAAAAATTCACAGGAGGCCCCTCCAACTAGTATTCATCACTATTGTGTTATAAATTATCTGACAGTATAACAGTAATATGTTAATAACATCAAGTTGAAAATCTTTCATGTTATAGATTCAGAATTCCTCAAATTCAACTTTGAATTTTCTTTGGCATAGCTTTTATTATTCATTGTTTACTATTTACATTTTATTTGATAGTGACAGTATAATAGTTCCAATAGAGAGGATTGAACTTATGTGCTCAAGCCTGCAGTGACAACTTAGAATTTTATATAATAAAAATATACAGCATTTAGGATCATAAAACCACTACCACTTGTGTAACGTACCTTTTTCAAATTTTCCCAAGTGTTTTTACATGTGATGTACATTTATGTGTGCTTGACTATGTGTGTATGCTTGTCTATGTGTATGCATAGAAACATACAAATACTCACCGATATGCATGTGAACATATTCATTCACACATGAGCTTACATTCACTGAAAAGGTAGAGGGTGAAATAGGCATGCTGACATAGACGTGATAGATGGTGCAGTAAAATAACGTTAAACTATTCATTACAGACAGCATACCAAAAAGAAAGGAACTGGGAGGAGAGAGGAGGGTTACAAAGGAAAACGAAAAGAGATAGAAAGGATGTCTGCAAAAGAAGGGCCAAAAAATGAGGGGACCGCATCAAGAAAGTATTCACAGCGCTTCACTTTTTTCCACATTTTTTTGTGTTACAGCCTTATTCCAAAATGGATTAAATTCATTCCTTCCCTAACAATTCAACACTGCCCAGCCAGAGCCCAGATTTGAATCCGATTGAACATCTCTGGAGAGATCTGAAAATGGCTGTGCACCGATGCTGCCCATCCAACCTGATGGAGCTTGAGAGGTTCTGCAAAGAGGAATGGGCAAAACTGCCAAAAGATAGATGTGATAAGCTTGTGGCATCATATTCAAGCAGACTTGAGGCTGTAATTGCAGCCAAAGGTGCATCAACAAAGTACTGAGCAAAGGCTGTGAATACTTATGTACATGTGATTTCTTGAGTTTTCATTTTTAATAAATTTTCAAACATGTCAAAAAAGCTTTTTATTACATTGTCATTATGGGGTGTTGAATTTTGAGGGAAAGAATGAATTTAATCCATTTTGGAATAAGGATGTAACACAAGAAAAT
>VUQH01034959.1:0-14611 GCA_015106775.1 Etroplus canarensis
AGTCGTGTTATGAATCCGCATATTTGATTTGGCACAGTTTTTACGCCAGATGCCCTTCCTGACGCAACCCTCACCATTTACCCGGGCTTGGGACCGGCACTAGGACTACACTGGCTTGTGGGCCCCTGTGGCTGGTTTTGAAAAAAATCTGAATAAGTATGGCTCGTTTTTAAGAGTTACCAGGAGAAAACCTCTTCTCCCTTAAAACAACATGGCAGCACAGCTTAGGTTTGTAAAGTTGCATTGGAACAAACACAAGACTTCTGGGACAATGTACTTTGGACAGACAAGACAAAAGTGGAAATATCTGGTAATATGCATAGCACTACATTTGGTGATAACCAAACACAGCATATCAGCACAACCACCTCATTCGAACTGTCAAGCACAGTGGTGGAGTGGTGATGATTTGGGCTTGTTTTGTAGCCACAGGACCTGGGCACCTTGCAGTCAATGAGTCTGCCGTGAACTCCTCTGTATACCAAAGTATTCTTGAGTCAAGTGGAATGCCATCTGTCCAACAGCTGAAGCTTGACCCAAACTGGGTCATGCAACAGGACAATGATCCCAAGCACAGCAGCAATTCTACGACAGAATGACTGAAAAAGACAAGAATCAAGTCTTGCAATGGCCTGGTCAAAGTCCAGACCTCAACTTGACTGAAATGCTGTGGTGGGACTTTAAGGGAACTGTACATAAATAAATGTCTGCTATCCTCAATGCACTGAAGCAACATTGTAAATAAGAAAATGTCCCAGTTCATATTATTTACAGTATATATCTAAGAGTGTGAAAAAATCCTCCACAATTATGTGAGAGAGACAGATAGAAATCAGCATATCGTACTTAGTTTTCCACAACTACGTAGAATCCTATGAAAAGTTTGACATGACTGCAGCTAAAAATATGTTTTGTGTATTCACAACTGCCACTAATTAGATGAATATGAATTAATACTGCATGCAGAAAAACACATTTGAACAAATATAAACCCACAGTTGTGCAAGAATCAGGGCCACATATGGTGAAGATAGATAGGTAATGCAAAGTACTGAATAATGTTATGTTCACTGCATGCACTTTGCCATCAGTTCTACCCACCATTCAGGAAATTTGAGAGCAACATGTCCTGCATAGGGGACACACAGTCACACTTAAGAGCTTCAGTGACACAGTTATATAGCAGCTCACAGTTACACACATGCTCCCACACAATGGATTGGCACAGTTTTCTTCGTACCACTGGTGAATCTAAGGAAGTTGAAATGGCCCATTCTGACAACAACAGGCTCTCTCTGTCTTCTCCTACCGCTGTGAACAGGCTTTGTCTCCCAGCATTAGTCAGGCACTGTGAAGGAAGGGAAAGTTTATCTTGAAAGCTCCAAAGGTTACAACCTTTGGTATCACAACACTTTTAGGGCTATTGTTCTCAGGCATAAAATTGATATGTGTCTATAACTGTGCCAAGACCTGATTTAGAAAGAGAAGCAAACATGTGAACAAATGCTGCAGCATGTGACTCCCCTTTCTGTGTAACAGGCAACATCCTGTTTCTCAGATTGTATTATGTAGTGATGAAGTAAGAGACATGAGCTGAAACGAAATACTCTTATCTGTTCAAAACATGCGTATACTTATGCAAGTCCAGGCCGACCTCAATGAATAGTGCATCAAATTCCGTCTCAAGTGAACCAAAGTTAAAGTAGTAATATTAATTGGAAGACAACATTAAATGTGACAACAGCCTGTTATCTCAAATTGAAGCAGGAAAAAAGAAAATGAAACTAGGAAAAGAGAGAAACACCAATATCTTTTCTGATATCATTTGGAAACCACCTCTCCCCTTAGAGCATAATGGCACACATCAACCATTTCAGTGGCTTTCACCACAAATTGCCTGCATTAAAGTATGAAACTGCTTAAAGGGGAATTGTGCAGTGTAGGGTTAAGCCAGCTTGATGACTGTCCTGTCATTGGTTGCCAGTCTGTAACTACATCTGTGGTGCAACAGAGCAGAGAGAAGATGACGAAGATGATGGTCATGCCATTCTTCAAACCAAGATTACAGGGAGCGGACTGTTTAAGCAGAGAGGGGGAAGATTTAGTTGCCCTGCTCTCAATAAAATGTTTCAATATGGGTGCCTAACATGGCGGGAGATACAGTTACAAGCATAATCAAGGTGGTTTATGATCTGTGATGTTATCTGAAAATTTCATGCATACTAAAGAGAAAAAACGTGCATGTGATGTGATTGCTACAATAATGAAAGTTTTTATTTGGCTTCAACTGCCTATAGGGTTGATCTTAGTATCCACCTTTAAGATAAGGTTTTGTGACATTAGGAATACATAACTGGATGGTATATTGATTTGAGTAGAGTCAGCTTTAACATTAAGAGCAATTTAAAGCTGCAAAAATCATTTTGTGAAGCTCACAGAAGCACACTCACAGAGATCATGTGATTCTGCAGTTCTTTCAGCTTGACATCATTTTAACCTCTTTCACCTTATTGTTTTGTTTTTAGAGCACATAATTTTACTGTCTTGCTTCACTGTCACTGCTCCTTTTGAAGGAGCCAGCTGTTCTATAATAATAAGAGCAAAAAAACAAAAAAAACCTGCACCAAACTACATAAGCTTACTAGAAGCAGGCAGAGTTTATGGAGGTCATTTTGACTCATGGCAGTAGGAAATAAAATTAATGATGGCTGAAAAAGCTACTTGGACATCAGGGTCCCATGAAACACTGTCACAGTTTACTTCGAGGTAATGTTAATGTCAGTAAATCAAAATGTCTGCTGTCTTTTCTCAGGTTGTCTGTGAGAGTGGCACTATGCAAGAGTAGCCTATATGATCATTATGTAAAACTAGTGTATTTAAGCTTATTTTTAACTATCTTAAAAGATAAGGCTTCTTAAGGGATTGCTGTCTCCTACTAGATAATTCCAAGGGCTTCCACTGCTAAGCTTTAAAGCTTGAAATGTTAGGGGTCCACTGTACTCTCAGAAGTTGACTGGTGAGAATGCAGACTGCAACATTTGAACACCTGTCCCCACCCTCCTCCCTTTCCAAACTTTTCAAAGTGCCTATGGTGGCTGCCAGGAAACATATTGAAGTCTTCCACAAGTATTTCCAGACAAGATGTTTGTCTATGTAGATAAAATTAGGAATTACAAACAAATGAATTGAATAAGATTTTTAGAAATTAGAGGTTCAGTTTTATATTGTAAAAGTAATAGATGACAGCAAGTAATGCTGGCTGTTCATTGTGATAGCATATTATGGCAAACACTACAGAAACTGGATTACTAGTATTTGAGTTTTTTGTCCTTTCTGAGCAACTGTAGAAACATGCCTTAGCAACATGGTAACTCCTATGGAATAGGACCCACTAACGCTGTAGATATGATTATCTTTTTGTAAATGAACAAAAACACAACAATTATTATCCTAGAAAGTTTTAACATCATAAAATGAATTGATATGTATGTTAGACTCCAGTTTTGATAACATCTCACCTTAAATCTTAGACAATGGCCCTTTAAGGTCAAGTGCTTTCAGAGGTTAAATATTTGGCCTAAATGCTACATGTATCTTTTAATTGCAGTGGAAATGCATAATATTTTTGCTACTGTTAACACAAAACTTACTTATTGGGGAGACCACAATACTGATACAAAACGGCTGTGTAGATGTGTGCAGAATAGAATTAAAGTGAAGTGAAAGTATGCCAAAGAATGGTATTGACTTAATATACAAAATAGTTAAAGGTACTTTCAGTGACAGACACTCAAAACATTTGAGTTGATAAAATTTTTAAAAATTGCCCCTATTAATCTGTTTTGTTATGTTGAGCACATGTTTTAAGATGTAAATGTATTAAACTAACAGTACCTGCTAGTTAGGTTGCATGGGATGGATATTTGCTTCAAGAAAACTGAATTTGTACAAACATGCAATAGGGTGCGTTCCAAACACATCCACCGAGCAAGCCCAGTGATCATGGTTTCACAAACAACCCACTTCTAATAAACATTCAACATCAGAGTGTTTGAAGGGCAAGTCCTCTATGGTCTCTGCGGCTGTGTGCATATTTACAAACATCTGCAGCTTCCCTTGATGAGACCAAAGATTCTTCTGTGTACTTCCCATGGGAAAGGCAGTGCTGAGATTTAGATGAAACAACATTGCAGCCAAATAAGGTTTCCGCGGTAAAAATGGTAACAGACAGTAGATTAATGTCACACAAAGCAGCCTCCCTATGCAGAGGGGTCCCTCTGGAGTCAAAGGGACTACTGAAATATCGCAGCAAAATTATAACTTGATTGGAGGCTATTAAACCAAAATCTAACAGCATTAAAGGCAAATTTAGAACAACGATTGGTTTGTGGATATTAATCCTTTTATTTATAGTCAAATACTGTGATGTATTTATCATGTAACTCTTTCATGCAGTAGTTATACGAGGGCCTGTAAAATAAATTGGAAGTCGTTGTGTCCTTTTAATCTTATGATTACAGCCAATTATTGTAGATTTCACTACAAATTTATGTCCTGTGATCTTACATCTCAAAAGCTGTTTGAGTAGCAATTTATCTCTGACAAGCTCCATTAAAAGACAAATCTAGCAAAGGTAAAGCTGCAAACCTCTATCCCCTTATCATTGTCTTGAGGTTATCTTTGATCTCAGGCAAACAGCTATATGAAGCACCGGCTATAAACATCCACTATACATTGGGGGCAACTCCTGTAACACTTCCAGTGTGGATGTGGTTGCTGTTGGGTACAGTACATGCTGGGTGTGCCAACACAGGAAGCAGCTCTCATCCTGTGCCACCTTCTGCCCTTGTTGCAGACAGGAAATACCAACATGACCCAACACCGATAAGCACAAGGAGCTGAACCGTGGCCACGTGGTAAACATTGTGAGACAATAGAGAAACCATATATTATGTGTTTATTCATATGAGAAAGAGAGAGAGAGAAAGCAGTGGAAGAGACGTTATCTGTGTCTATACAGTATATTATTTCAAGCTAATTCCATGGTAAAAATGTTATTATATCTGACTCAAACGACACTCTAGTGTGTTATACTGTTGTAAATGTTTATTAATGTGGGGGTGAACATGATGTGTTACAGATCGCATTTGTGTTTCAGTATTATTGCAGAAGAAAAACACTTGTAATACTCTCACCCCAGAGAGAGTGAATGTGCTGTAAATGTGTTTAACATCCACTACGCAGCCAGCCAAAATGTTCATTCTCTTGGCCCAGTGAGAAATATGTCAAACATTTTAAGATGCAGCTGAAAAGCATCGCCTTGACGTCAACAGTCCAAATGGATTTAATTTAACGCCTCATTCCATAAGCTTTTCGGCAGCTGAAGCAGTCATTTTCCCTTGCTGGTTTGTAAATTTACCATGACTGTGAACATGTATTTATTTTCAACCACTCCATTGAAATCAGAGTGGAAGTTCAGCTCTCGTGGATGACTTTGATCATAGAGAACCTGCTCGCAGTTTCTTCTTTCTAAACAAACGTTGCTTGGCATAGAGCAAGATCGAGTCTCTGTGTGTTCCCTTGTAGCCTGCGCATCAACACAGCGTGCAAATGACAAGAAAATTACAACCCTCCTCTAAAAGAGCCATTGTAGGCTTTATTCAGTACACCCACTGTATTAAAGTTGCGTATAGTGCAGCTAATGAGACTCAGAACAAGCTGCTGATGGAATATCACAGAATAGTCTCCAGTGCACAGATTTACAGATGTCAAGGTTGAATACAGTTGAATAAGCTCCTCTAAGATGAAATGATTTTTCCATTTGGACCAGATTTCACATTTACTCATTTTCCCATCACATCTAATGGAGTTCAGTTTGGCTTTTGGAGCCAACCACCTCTTTTTTTTCTTCGCCAGAGCCCAGTGAGCTTATCCAAACAGACTGACTGCCAGCTATCTCGTTCGCTGAGAGGAATTTCCGTACAGAGCACTCCCACCACCACCTCTCGCAACACCAGGATAATTTAGATATTTCAGGAAATTAGACTTTAGCTTCCAGTTCTGGTATGGTGCAACAGTGAGACATTTAGGTTTTTATTTATTAATCATTTTGGGTGGAATTACATCATAAAGTCTAGTTTAAAATATGATATTCTCAGATAAGTGATACTCTACCGGAAAGTTTCTGGCCAAGTGATTTAGGTAGTCAGATGAAAAACACATGAAGTATTAGATTCTTGGTGTCACATTTGTATTGCTGAACACTAACAGATAATGATGTTTATATTAGGAGATATACAGTCTATTTCAGAATGAAAACAGAAGTAAACTTACCCGATTCTTAAACGTTCCCTTTCCTTCTGTTTAGTTCTACATTACAGAGGATGGGGGAGTGAAAGAGCGTATTTGCCATTTTGTAAAACAAAAAGAACAGTCTTACAACATAATCAGCTGCTGTATTCACAATACCAACACTGTCAGGGATGTGTTGGCCTCTGTTGGCATGGATAACACAGCTGGTCTTTTCTTCGCAAAGGCTGCTCTCTCAAGTTGTTCTCTGTCACTGGCTGTAAAGATCAAAACTTAAAGTGCTTTAAATGTTTGAGATGAATGTTGAAATTTTCCTTGTTGAACAAGAAAGTGTGTTCATAGCGGTTTTTAAATACAAGATTAAGAAATCCACAGGCATTCACAGTAACCAATATATTACATTGAATTTGCAACATTTATATGTCTCTTTTAAGCAGCAGAGCAGAGCCCAGACCTCAGGCATAATAGATTAGCAAAGGAAGATTTCCTTAAATGTGCTTTCAGTGCGCTAAGATTAAATTTCTGAGTGGGCGTAAGAAGAGCAGTCCACAGCGATCCATTCAGGAATATATGTTCTGGCATAATGTATTCTACATAAAAGCCCATTTTCCCCACAGCAGACCATTTTCATGCACACTGGCCCTGTCCTAAAAAAAACTGCAGGGGAAATGGCCCACACTGCGTTTATTTCCAGGACATCCTCTGTGGTCCAGCCTCATTAAAATGCATTGCTGTCATGGCTCAACTTATACTTCAAGATGCTGCCTAAGCTCTTTGTCTTAAGTTCAGCTGGCAGGTGAAGTGAAATTTTAACCTCACCATTAGGATGCATTGTTAGAGACACATGAGACGAAAAGGTTTAGTGTTTCCAATCAGATAATCTTGACAGAGAAAACGAGTGAGCGTAGGTGTGTGTGTGTGTGTGTGTGTGTGTGTGTGTGTGTGTGTGTGTGTTGGTCCGTTTGGCCTTATCGTGTGGAGATTTTCCGACTGACCTGACCCTGTCTACATTATCTGACCGCAGGCCAGACTACAAGAACAATGATAGTAGTGGCTGTGCATTGCAGGGCTGTTGTATTGTACTCACAGGAAAAAACTGCTGTTGCTGCCACTGGTTGTTGCTGTCCAGAGGAAAGCGTGTGGTCCTCTGAATTTAGCCACAAAATTACAGCTCACCCACATGCATTGTTTAATTTACAGAGGACCTATTGTGTGTGAGACAATTTGCGGTGTGCTCAAAAAGGAAAATGTTGCAGTAAAGTATGCAAAATATTTTGCGATTACAATTTACACGACAATAAATGACAGTTTCCTGGTTCTGACCCAACCTATTATACATATATGAGCATTGTCATAACTACCAGCTGTCCTTATATGATTGAAGAGATTTTTATGTGCTCAGATAGCTTAAAAAGTCAGGATGAAGATTAGTGCATCAACAACGAATGTGTTCAGCTTAATATGATTAAAATTAACATGTCACAGTTCAAGCACTGTTCAAATATTAGGTGCTCTATGGTTTTGTATGTGTGAACAAATGAAATATAATCCTGTTAGATGCACAGAAAATAAGGAGCATAGTTAGGACATCAGTATACCATCTTGTAATCTTTAGGTTACCAAATAATCTGATTTGCTCTTCTTATAGTGGTACTGTATGATGCTACTAAAGAAAACAGTAATGACTAAAGGAATGAACAGAAAGGCAGGTGGGGAGTGGGTTTATAAAACCGAATTGGATGCACAGGTCCTGCAAGCAGCCCATTGAAAGGATGTGTGAAGATGTTCTTGTTGGAATTGCTGAAAAACGGAATAAATATGGTAGAGGTCAGAAAAGCTCAAGTATGCATACAGGTGTACACTTTCTCTCAGTCCAATAGCAGGTCCGAAAAGTCAGTCTAACACTCTGCTACTCATAGCAAATATACCTAATGACCAGCTAAAAGCAAGAAGAAAAAATTTTAACATTTGTCTTATAATATGAACTTATGTGTTACATGACAGAGATGCTCCTGACAGTTTTTGGGAACTGGGAAAATGCCATCTTTATGAAGCTTTTCAGACAGGTCAGAAGTGTGCAAGAGTGATGTGAGCCTCTCTTTCAAGCTCTCTTTTTCAGTCGTTACACATTTTGTCTGTGTATATGTACAGTCATGTGAAAGGAAATTTTCACAGGACTCTATGCTGTCCTGTGAAAACTAAGTACACCCTTACTGCATCCATAGAAGTAAAAAATGTACGTAGCAGCCAGGTGCTGCTAATTAAATGTGCTTGATTAATTCATCAAACAGTGTAACCACCTCTATAAAAGCAGAAGTTTTGGACATTTTGCTGGTCTGGAGCATTCAGGTGTGTTTTAACACAATGTCACAATCTTCCCAGGACTGGATGTCCTTGCAAATTCATCCCAAGGTCAGGCTGTACCATGATCCGAGAAACTACAAAAAAACCCAGGAGCTACATCTCAGACTCTACAGGCCTCAGTTTGCATGTTAAAATGTTAAAGTATGAGTTGTTTGCAAAGGTTGCCATGAGAAAGCCTCTTCTCCCTAAAAACAACATGGCAACACAGCTTAGGTTTGTCAAGTTGCGTCTGACTTCTGGGACAATGTACATTGGACAGATAAGACAAAAGTGGAAATATTTAGTAATAATGCATAGTACTACATTTGGTGGTAACCAAATACAGCATATAAGCACAACCACCTCATTCCAGCTGTCAAACACAATGATGGAGTGGTGATGATTTGGGCTTGTTTTGTAGCCACAGAACCTGGGCACCTTGCAGTCTCTGAGTCCACCATGAACTCCTCTGTATACCAAAGTATTCTTGAGTCAAGTGGAATGCCATCTGTCCAACAGCTGAAGCTTGACCCAAACTGGGTCATGCAACAGAACAATGATCCCAAGCACAGCAGCAATTCTACAACAGAATTGTTAAAAAAAGAAGAAAAGAATCAAGTCTTGCAATGGCCTGGTCAAAGTCCAGACCTCAACTTGACTCGATTGAAATGCTGTGGTGGGATCTTGAGACAGCTGTGCATAAACAGATCCCCTGCAAACCTCAATGCACTGAAGCAATGCTGTAAAGAAGAAGGGACCTAAATTCTTCCATAATGATGTGAAAGATTGATGAAGTCACTCAGAAAATGACTTCAAGTTATTGCTGCTAAAGGTGATTGTGCTAGTTACTAAATCACAGGGTGTACTTAGTTTTTCACAGGACTGTCTGTCTGAGCTTCTGAAAATGGGAGACTGTGTATTAAATTGCTGTGATCCTACATCAGTTAATGCATTTCTTTTGTTAAACCCCTTGAATTAAAGCTGAAAATCTGCACATCAATCACATCTTGATTGATTTAAAATACACTGTGACCGTGTACAGAGGCAAAAATTACAAAAAAAAGTGTTCTTGTCCAATAACTTATGGACCTAACTGTGAAGTTAAAATGACAGGACAGAGCTTTGAAAGGTTGCAATACATGTAGATAGTGAGCCACGGTGGAGTTTACCTTTGGACAGAGACGAGCTGTTTTTACTGCATACAATCTTTATGCTAAAATAAGTAAACCAATTCTGGCTGTAGCTTGATATTTAATAGACAGATATGAAAGTCATATTAAAGTCTTTTGATCTAACACTTGGAGGACGCATTTTACCAGGATTTCAAAATAATCCTTTAAGGCAAAATTTTGTACAAACTCAAATGTTTCATGAATAGCTCAGCCTGCCAGCATGTAGATTATTTCACAGATTTCCCTACATAAACACTTAGAAAGTTAATTTGAGACTTTTCTGGACTTTCTACGAACCTCCCATCAGCAGGGACAAATAAAAACTCCAGAGAGCCTATGTTATATAGACTATATATTTATAGCAACTACTCATCCAGTCCTCGTCTTTCATCTAATAAGCGACCAAATTCCAGATGTTCTGAGTGCAGCAGCTGCCAGCTGTATCCATCCACTTTCCATACCTCTCCTATCTCTGTCTTCTCTCCCATTTCTGCCCAAATTCTCATGAAATCTTTTTGTAGTTTCATAGAAAAGCAGTAAGGAATGTCCTGGCACTCAAATACAGCATCATTAGCCACAGTCTGCACACTGCCAGCTCCGGCCTTAATCTTCTGTGTACTCTTGTTGTCCAGCTGGTACCATGGCAACCAGGCTACATTTTGCTAGACCTTTGCTATGCTATCTGGAGTTAAAGAGAGATACACACGCATTTGGGCCGAAAGACGGCAAGAAAATGCAATAAAGAGAAGCATTAAAATGCCAGACCAGCCAATAAAGCAGAGCAGTGTAATACTGGCAGAGGTTTGGCAAGACACTTTTGCAAGGTCTGTTGTTCTTCAGTGATTGTCTTTCCGTGATGGTCAACCTTTAGCACTCATCGTTAGCTGTTTATAAGCTCAACCAGAGGATGTACTGTTTGTCAGAAAAATGGCCCTGACTTGTTTGAGTATCGTAATATATTAGAGCCATAACTGTTATTAAGAGCAAACCCAGTTTTTATGGCAACATAGCCAGGCCGATGTCTAAGTACATGGAAAAAACAACTACATAACACGTTATTCTTATCTAAACTTAACAATTTTTAGAGGACATCAGATGTTTAGGCCCAGTTCCTATAGAAATCTGAAAACTTTTACATGGCTTAGACATCCATTAAGCTTATGCATTATTTATATGGGCAATGTCAAAACATCAAAAACATGATCATTAAATGAATGAAGCAAAGGTGAGGTAAAAATACCTTTTTTAGATATTGAAAGCATATATTGTAAACACAAACTGAGAAAATGTAATTCCGCAATAAGAAAATCAATTTTAAAAATCACCTTGGGTCCAAGATGAAACTCACTTTTTTCCAGTAATGTGTGCAGTCATAGCACTTGCCATTAATCATGCCATTACATAGAAACACAATAACAACAGATAAGTTCATCACTTGAACACCTGACCAATGTCATTTAAACTGCTTGTTTTACAGTGAAAATTCAAATTAAAGTTTTTACCCTCACTTTTATCAATGTTACAGCAACGAAAGTAATTGTGTTTGTTTTGCTTTTCCATTCAAATATTTTGGTTACATCAAAAGATGACTTTTTTTTGGCAATTTTTTGCCAGGAATTGGCTTCATTTCTTGCAACATACTCAAGAGTGCTCATGAGACTAAACCAGCCACATTTAGCATTGTTTTCATCAAGACAACAGTCACTGTGCCTTTCCAACATTATAAATACATATTTCAGTTTTTTTATCATTTCAATATTATATTTCCTAACAGTTCAGTTTTATTATTTAAAAACAAATGCATTTTACTTTGTAAAACAAGAACTTTTTTAATGCTGCCCCCCCAAACTTTTAGTAGCTGTGAATGGAAGTATTATAGTTGCTCAAACCCCATTTCCAAAAAAGTTGGGATATTTCCCAAAATCAAATAAAAATACGGTGGTGCAGTGGTTAGCACTGTCACCTCACAGCAAGAAAGTGGGTTCTAATCCAGCAGCCTGCGAGCTTAGGCCCTTCTGTGTGGAGTTTGCATGTTCTCACCATGCTCGCGTGGGTTCTCTCTGGGTGCTCTGGCTTCCTCCCACAGTCCAAAGACATGCCAAGGAGTTAGGTTAATTGGAAATTCTAAATTGACCATAGGTGTGAATGGTTGTCCGTCTCTTTGTGTTGGCTCTGCAAATGAGTGGCGACCTGTCCAGGATATATCCCGCCTTTTGCCCTATGACAGCTGGGATAGGCTCCAGCACCCACCATGACCCTGACATTGGATAAGCAGAAGAAAATGAACTGATGGACATAAAAACAAACATTTATGATATTTTAACTTGTGAACATTTATTTAAGTGACAAAAGTACAAAGAAAAGATTTTCAATAGTTTTACTGATCAACTTGAGTATTTTTTAAATATAAACAAATTTTGAATTTGATGGCTGCAACACACTCAGCAAAAGCTGGGACAGAGTTCAAATAAGATTAAAAAGTGCACAGAATTTTCAAGTAACAGTGGTTTTAAAGACCCTGCATTAAGAAGCTAATAGGTAGCTGGTAATGTATCATGACTGAGCATCAAAGCAGCATCCATTAAAGATTCAGTCTTTAGAATTTAGAGTTTAGGGCTTTCAGCATCGACAGTGCATAACATTTTGAAAAGATTCAGAGAATTCAGAAACCTTTTAATGGGGAAAGTAGGAAACCACAGATGAGTGTGTGTGATCTTCGAGCCCTCAGGTGACACTGGCTAAGACAGTGTCATGCTACTGTGGCAAATACAGCCACCCACGCTTGGGATTGTTTTGGATAACCACTGTCACTTAACACAGTCTCGTGCTGCATGCAGAAGTTTAGCTTGATACTGTATTGCATAAGGAGGAAGCCACACATCAACTCTATGCAGAAATGCCACTGAGTTCTCTGGGCCCGAGCTAATCTCACATGACCTAAAAGACTGTGGAACTGTGTGCTGTGGTCAGATGTGTCCACATTTCAGCTTGCTTTCTGAAAAAAATCGGGCGTTGAATTCTCTGTGCCATAGATTAAACATCAGCATCTGTGATGGTATGGGCGGCTGCATGTATGTGAAGGTACCATTGACTCTGAGGTGTATATTAGGATTTCAGAGGGACATATACTACCATCAAGGCAACGTCTCTTCACGGGACATCTCCATGCTTATTTCAGCAGGATAATACCAAACCACACTGCACTGACTACACCAGTGTGGCGTCATAGACACAGAGTATATATGCTTGACTGGCCTTCTGCCAGTTTAGATCTATCTTCTACTGAAAATGTATGGTGCGTCATGAAGAGTAGAATCAGACAATGGACCATGGACTGTTAAGCAGCTGAAGTGTTAAATCAAGGAAGAATGGTCAACAAATTCATCGATGTTTAGTCTCCTCAGTCTTAGAAACATGAGTCTGTCCCAACTTTTATTGAGCTTTTTGCAGCCATCAATTCTAAATTTCTGCATATTTAAACAATACAGTCAAGGTAGTCAGTAAAACTATTGAAACGCTTTTCTTTGTGCTTTCGTCAATTAAGTAAATGTTTATGAACATTTAAAAATTGCAAAAATCCCCTAAAACAAACAAAAGGGCAGACTTTCTGATATTCACATAAAGTGTAGTCATTTCAGCATCAGTGCTGTGACACTGTTATTCTACTCTGCCAGCGTGGTAGATCCGTTGAGTCATAAGGTTTACTAGAAAAATGTAGATTTTTCAAATGAAACCAGACCAGATGGCTTCCAGAGAAAGATTTTTAGACGGTTAATCGTTGGTGAGTGTCTGCTGGCCTTATCTTGCATCATAATATCTTACATCTGTAATACATCACACGTATTCGAATAAAAACACATACACAGATAATAATGAAGTCAGAAATCATTGTTGTCTGACTACATTTTTAAATTAAAAAAATGTCAAGACAGGCACAAACAAAATGCACATGTAGACATATACTGCATATGTGGGAGAACTCACACTCCTACACTCCAGATTGTGACACTTCGTAGTTTATTATCAGAGAAAGCTTAAAAACAGAAACAAATCAAATTCGCCCACACTAGCAATTGAAAAGCTAGCAGTTAAACAATATTTTCCAATATTTTTTGAGATGTGTTGCTGCCATCAAATTCAAGATGAGCAAGTATTTTTCATGAAATAGTAAAATGACTCCTATTTAACGACTGATCATTTGTTTTCTGTGTTTTTTTGTAGATAGAATATTAGTTTATGAGATTTGCAAATCATTGCATTGTGGTTTTATTTATGCTCAAGCAGCATCCCAACCTTTTTTGGAGTTGTGGAATTAAAGTTAATTGTCCTTAATTGTCATAAAACAGCATTTCTGATCATTTTAATCTTAATTTAGGTGCTTTTCTTTTAAAAAAGGCATTTCAAAGGCATCCCAAACTGAATTATAGTAATATTTAGACTCCGCTTTAAAGCTATGGATGCATCTCCAGATGTAAACAGTTTAAAGCTCACTTTTAAAATGTCACTGTAAAATTTAAAGTGTCTCTTTAACTTTGATGTTTTAGTGCATTTACAATTCAATTCAATTCAATTCTAATTATATAGCACCAATTCACAACAGAAGTCGCCTCAAGGTAAGGTAAAGATACTAAAATATTAGAGAGAAAACCCCAACAATCAGACGATCCCCTATGAGCAAGCACTCGGCGACTGTGGGAAGGAAAAACTCCCTTTTAACAGGAAGAGACCTCTGGCAGAACCAGGCTCAGAGAGGGGCAGCCATGAAAAGGGTTGGTGTGACAGAAGAG
>VUQH01034959.1:21916-47254 GCA_015106775.1 Etroplus canarensis
CATTCTTTAGGTTAGTTTAGTATCTGAAGCCTCAGCAGTTGTTTGTTTACAGGCTCAAAATGACCAGAAAGAAGGAACATCATATATTGTTGTGCTTAGAAAGGAAGGCTATTCAATATGAGAAATTGTGAAGAAACTTAAAATCTCTTACCATGTTTTTAACTACTCCCTTCAGAGAGCAGCACAAACCAGCTCTAACAAGGACAGAAAAAGGAGTGGGAGGCCCCGATGCACAACTGTACAAGAAGAAAAATATCTGAGAGTGTGTAGTTTAAGACAAAGACACCTCACAGGTTGTAAACTGGCAGCTGCACTGAATAGCATCTGTCACACACTCCAGTGTCAGCATCAACAGTTAAAGAGGCAACTTCAGGGTGTCTTCTCTCTCCCATAGTCTGTGTCTCTCTCTGCTCTCCTTTCTGTCTTCTCTGTCCCCTCACCCCCAACTGGTTGAGGCAGATGGCTGCCCCTCCCTGAGCCTGGTTCTGCCGGAGGTCTCTTCCTGTTCAAAGGGAGTTTTTCCTTCCCACAGTCGCCGAGTGCTTGCTCATAGGGGATCATCGGATTGTTGGGGTTTTCTCTTTAACACTGTAGTATCTTTACCCTCCAGTGTGAAGCGCCTCGAGGCGACTTCTGTTGTGAATTGGCGGTATATAAATAAAATTGAATTGAATTGAATTGGACTTCATGGTAGAATTTCCAAGATAAAGCCATATCTCAGACTGGCCAATAAAAAAAGACTGAGATGGGCAAAGGAGCACAGACACTGGACACTGAAAGAAGGTGTTTTGGACAGGTGTGTTTAAGTCAGAGGTCTTCAGATCAAACAGAAGAACATTTGTGAGACACAGAACAAATGAAAAGATGCAAGAACAGTGCTTAATATCATTAGCTAAGCATGGTGGAGACAGCTTGATGGTCTGGGGGTGCTTTGAAGATGGTAAAATAGGAGGCTTGTACAGAGTGGAAGGGAACTTGAGGAAGGAAAGCTACCACAAGATTTTACAATGCCATGCCATACTTTGTGGACAGCGTTTGATTGGGGCCTACAACAACATAATGACCCAAAACACACCTCCAAAATGTGTCAGCAGTATTTAAAGAATAAACAGTTAGCCAGAATTCTGACTGTAATGGAGTGTCCAGAACAGCCTCTGGAGCTGTTGTGCTGTTATGGGAGCAGCCTGACCTTTTGGTACAGAGGAAGACTCCATCAAGCCAATCCATCTTGTGGGAGGTGCTCCAGGAAGCATGGGGGGAAAATCTCATCAGATTACCTTGAAAAACTGATAGCTAGAATACCCTAGGTCTGGCGGGCTGTAATTGCGGCAAAAAGTGTTTTTTTGATGAAAGCAAAGTTTGAAGACACATTCATCATTTCCATTACAATCCTTATTTTTAACTCTGACAGTGTCAGCATGTCTTGTTCATTTGTTATATTTCCTATTCAGACTAGTTTTATGTCTGTTTCCATGGAAAGCAAAAGAACTTCTAAGTGATCCCAAACTTTTAAACGGTAGTGAATATACTTATATCTAATGGAGCTCCTGTCACTCAAATAATTCCCCCCCTGAGATTAACAATGGGTTCCGATTCTCAAAATTTGGTCTAAACAACATGAAAGCATGAATCCATCCTGGCATGTATGAGCAATTCAGGCTGCTGCTGCTGGTGTAATTGTGTGGGAATATCTTTTTTGGACACTCTGGACTCCTTAATATCAACTGAGCATCATTTAAACACCACAGTCTACCTGAGTATTGTTGCTGGCCATGTCCATCCTTTCATGACCATAGCGTACCTTCTGTTGGCTGCTTCCAGCAGGATAACTTCTCATGCCACAAAACTCATATCACTTCAAAATGGTTCCTTGAAAATGACAGTAAGTTCACCGCACTCAAATGGCCTCCACAGTCACCAGATCTCAATACAATAGAACACCTTTTGGGATGTGGTGGAACGGGAGATTGACATCATAGATATGTATCCAAAAAATCTGCAGTAACTGCATGATGCTGTCATGTCAGTGTGGATCTGTTTCCAACACCCTGCTGAATCCATGGTGTGATGAATTAAACCAAAAGAGGGATCGCATGATAGCAAGGTGTATCTAATGAAGTGGCTGGCTTTTATCACAATCGCAATCACACCCAATCAAAAATTTTAATATCACAAATTTTGAATGTCTGTAAACGATTTTGAGCCTGGCGTGTAGCTGTCAGAGTAGGAAGGAGTAATAAATGCTTACTGTGAAGGGTCATGTAATCTCTCTCTTCTGTAGTTGTCCAGAAGTAGGCACTTCTGCAGTCTACAGAGCAGTTCCCTAATATAGCAATATACTACAGCACCGACTGTTCACATAGATTGTTTTTTTATTTTGCCTCTGTTTCACCAGATAGTCCCATTGACATTAATTGGAGATAATTTACCTGATTTTCAGGAGCAGGACCACACTCCAAACGCTCCCCTTCCAGCAATACAACTATAAAAGCTTATTTTCCTTACATACCTGTTTATTCTTGTTTCTGTGCCCCACCCTCCCTCCTCTTTTTTGTGTTTTCCAACTTTTCTTAAGGGTATTTGGGGATCAGCCAGGCCCGGGAGCTGTCGTGGAAACCTCAGTGAGGCTTTCTCCAAATCCCAACCTCCAGCCCAGGTTGTTGTATCATTGCCAATAAATGCGTCATTTGCATTTAGGGTTGGGGTCCCTGTTTGCATAAATGAGTCTTACAAACTCACAACATATTATAATGCAACAAATGGAGCACAAAGTGTAGTACATACACTATAACAGGAGGTTGCCTCTCAAGCAAAAAAGACAAAAACAAAAACAACCAGATACCTCCTTCATTACATTCTTATTAATTTAAGTTCAGCTCTTATTGATCTTAGATCAGAGCAAATGTAAACCATACATTGTGCAGATAAGCAAAAATTTAAGGTTATACAAAACAAGATTCAGAAAAATATCTCAAAGCATAATCTCAAAGCCTGTGATTGCCTGAGCATGTTCAGTTAGTAAACACCAAAAGAGAGCTTTAAGTGTGACTGCAGTCAGGTTATGATCCTGGCCAAATCATTTGCCCCTCCATTATACTCCAAAAGCAGCAACACAGCCCTTAAAAATCCTTTATCTTGTAAAAAAGTAATCGGATAGAAAATAAACCAGTCATCAAGCTCACTCAAGAAGCCCAACATCAACTTCAATCATGAGAATTTTATGCCCTTCCTTTCCTTTCCTCTGCATCTCAGCAGCTTGAGGAAACACATGTTTTCCTTCGCAATGACTTTTGACTCCAAGTTACCTCAAAGGATGATTCTGGATTGATTCCACTTTTATACATTTGATTTACAGCAATTCCAGCTCGGCTATTGTACACAGCAAATTAAAAGACATAGTTTCACAGCACATATTTTAACTTGAAATGAAATGAGCTATTTCGTCAGTATTAAGGTAATATAAACCCTTCTATTTCCTATTCTAACACATTAAAGACCATTTTTTCACAGGTAATTTAAAGCACTTTGCATGTGACGACTTCACTGGCCTTTTCGAATTTCTGACAAAATCAAATGAGATTGGTTACACACAGGTTAATGAGAGAAAGACAGGCATTCACAGAGTAGTGTCTTTCATCATATCCTCAATTAACACCTATTGTTATCGGTTTATTGGGAGCAGAAATGGACCCTAGGCGCAGACCCACAGCTGTGCCACCTGGGGAACAATGCCTTCTGTGCAGCCCCAGGATCTCCCGGGACACAATTGTTTAACTAATGTCATTGAAAACTTCAATAGGCTTTGGCTGCACTCCCAATTCCTGCAACACAAATATAGTAATCCATCATGGGGATATTGAAATGGAGCTGCTGTCTGAATGAGTGTGTTACCATATGGGATTCTATTGTGGTCGAAGGGCAAGAAATCCATGTTTATCATTTGTTCTCCTGTTGGTTTAAGAAAGGCACCTAGCGAAGATGTTCACGCCTCATTTAATGTTGCATTTGATAAAGCTTTTAAAGTGACTGAACGGATTTCAACATTTATTTATCAGTTGTTTTGGTCGATTGGGTCAAAACTACACAACAAGCTAAAAATCACATGTAGTTAATGACCTAGTAAAGTGGACGTGGATGGAAATGACATTCAGCACATGGAGCAACATTAACATTCAGTTGGAGTTATATCTCTAGTTAGTTAATAGATATAAGTTTAATGTTGACTTATCTAAGGAAATGGCTACTAAATGCTTCACTATGTATATGAGCTAGTCACCAAATGTCTGTGATTTAATGCTGGATGGGTAGGGTGTAATATGTTTGTCGAGTCGCCGCTGAAAACAGCTGTGTGGTGATGAGCAGGAACCAAAACAGTGAAGCTGAAATAACAATGAGCTGAAAAATGTGCCTTAAAGATGAGAGGAAATACAGTCCGATGGTAATTAAGTCTAGCTTGTCAGGGTGAATGGCAACTTACTGATTACCAACATATTAAATAACAACAAATATTCATTTGGTTGCTCTGTCCAAAACTGTTGCAGGTTGTTGAAAAAAATCAGCATTATAAAGTTACAATATCATGGTTAGGTTGGGCAGAAAAGCAACTTGGTTGGGGAATGATGGGTTAAAGGAATAATTCATCTTTGGGGTGACTTTTTTAGAGCACTTTATGCACTGGTCTTGTTCTTTTAGCTTTGACCATTAGTTTGTTAAGAAATGTTAAACTGGTCCATCTGTCAGGTTGGAATAAGGCCAGTAGTTAAGTCAGATTATCTAAATGAGCCATTCTTACCATGAAGATATGGGAAAGAGCAAGCAGCAGTATGGCTTCATGCTGAGAAAGAGTACTACAGATACAATGTTTGCTTTGAGAGTGTTGATGGAGAAGTGTAGAGAAGGTCAGAAGGAGTTACACTGAGCCTTTGTGGATTTACATAAAGTATATGATAGGGTGCCAAGAGAGGAGCTGTAGTAATGTTTGGAAGTCAGAAGTGTCAGAGAAGTATGTGAGGGTGGCATCAGACATGTATGAGGAAGATGGTGAGATGTGCCATTGGAGTGACAGATGGGTTCAAGGTGAGGATGGGATTACATCAGGGATCAGCTCTGAGCCCCTTCTTGTTTGCAGTGGTGATGGACAGGTTGACAGATGAGTTCAGGCAGGAGTCTCTGGACTATGATGTTCACAGACGACATTGTGATCTGTAGTTAGAGTAGGGAGGAGGTGGAAGAGAGCCTGAAGAGGTGGAGGTATGCACTGGAGAGAAGAGGAATAAAAGTTAGTAGAAGCAAGACAGAGTACATGTGTGTGAATGAGAGGGAGGCAGGTGGAAATGTAAAGACACAAGGAGTAGAGGTGGTGAAGGTGGATGAGTTTAATTACCTGGAATCAATCATCCAAAACAACAAAAGGTGCACAAGAGAGGTGAAGAAGAGAGTGCAGGCAGGGTGGAGTAGGTGGAGACACATGCCTGGGGTGGTTTGTGGCAGAAAGCTAACAGCAAGAATGAAATGGATGGGCTACAAGACTTTCGTGAGCTCTTCTATGATGTATGGTTTGGAGATTACGGGACTGACAAAATGACAGAAGGTGGAACTGGAAGATGCTAAGATTTTCATTGGGAGTGACCAAGATGGACAGGATTAGAAATACATCAGAGGGACAGCTCAGGTTGAATGGCTTGAAGATAAAGTCAGAGAGGCAAGGTTGAGATGGTTTGGACATGTGCAGAGGAAGGATAGTGGATATATTGGACAAAGAATGTTGAAGATGGAGCTGCCAGCAGAACAAAAAGAGGAAGACCACAGAAAAGGATCATGGATGTAGTGAAGGAGGACAGGAAGAGTGTTGGTGTGGCAGAAGGGATAGGGTGATAGAGGCATGATCTTTTATTTTCACTTGTTGTAAAATAACACCACCACTTACAGAGGTATAAGAGAATGTGATAATACTTAATCTCACAGGAAAACTGTCTGTGCACAGGTATAGAAATTGCAGTAAGCCAGAGTCAAACCAGGAGGTCAGTCCACAAACTGCACAAAAGCTTTACTGACTTAATAATTTTACATCATTTTTTTTCTCCCAGTTTGTCTAAGATTGGGCTTTTGTCCAATTTCCCTTATTTTTTAGTGATGTTACTGCAGTGCCCCAAATCCCAGCAATTAAACTAGTGAATTCAATAATATTTAATGATAGGAATGCTGGCCAGAATTGCAAAAATGAGATCCAAGTTGTAGTGAACTATGCTGTATCAGTTTCAGTTTGTGCCTAGTTTGTAGAGCTATTCCTATCCTGTAATGCTCCCTTCAATAGACCCAGAAGGTGAAAAAATATAAATCTTGCAGTCCTTTACTAATGAGATATCCACATTTAGTTTTGTGTAATGAGGCTTTCTGGCCTAATGTTTCACATTCACATATTTTCCAGATTAAACCCACACAAAAAAAAGAATTTCCCTCAATGCACAATCTCCCTCCTGGGTATTATTTAGATTTTAGCCCAGCAGTGCAGATACTCCTTTTGGTTAATTATGTCTCTCTTAGTGCAGGCTGTAATAATAAGGAAGCACCAGGTGTGTTTGTTGTTGCTGATGATCACAGATTCTTACGAAATGCTTGTACTGCACCTGGAAGCTCAGGGTCATTAAAGGTCCCAGTCAAGCCAATTTTACTGGATCCTCAACATTGATCTGGAATAAAATCAATTGTGTTCAACTGGCTGGAACCTAAAACATTACCACCTGAGAGGTCTCGCAGATCATTTGTTGGAGGCAGATTGATATCCTTTACAACCAAAATAATGGTTACATCTAATTACTGGTGCTTGTTTTGTGCTACGTGAGTCATGTTTATTACATCAGGACAATTTGGAGAGTGCTGGGCTTGCAATCACAGCACCCCGATGAAGACTTGTAGCAAAACAAAGCTTATTAAAGCCTATGAAGTAATTGCATACACTAGTTTTTCAACATTTTAATCTAATTGTGCTTCTACAACAAAAACCCTGGCACCTAAATTATACGCTATATGGACAAAAGTATTGGGCCACCAACACATCACACCCACACAAGATTTTAAGACGTTCCATTCTAAATCCATAGATATTAATCTGGAGTTGGTGCCCTCTTTGCAGCTTTAACAGATCCACTCTTCTTGGAAGACTTTCTACGAGATTTTGAAGTGTGCCTGTGGAAATTTATGCCCATTCATCCAGCTGCAGCATTAAATCATTAAAATTTCCCTTCACTGGAACTAAGGGTCCAGGCTAACCGCAGAAAGAAAAACCCATAACATTATCCCTCCTCCACCAAACTTTGTAGTTGGCACAGTGCAGCCAGGCAGGTAACATTCTCCTGGGATTTGCCAAATCCAGACTCTTTCGTCAGACTGTCAGATAGAGAAGTGTGATTTGTCACTCCACAGAAGCTGTGGTTCCAAAAAGCTTCAACTTTGCAATAAAACAACTTACAGTTACTGTTGAAATAGAAAGATTGTATAAAACCAGATTTTAGGGCATGGTTATTGAACATAAATTATGTTAAAAAGGTCATATAAACAATCCAAAAACAAAAATGTCCAAAACTACTCCATTATTGCATAAAATTAAATATATTTTAAATAAACAATTATACATACTATACTGTTCCCTAATAGTTCCATACATCCCTACTGTATGGAGGTATGTCAAAACACATCACCCAAATACTAATCCAGTTTACAGTATATGTTACAGAAGAAAATGGATCAGATTATTATGAGCCAACCAACAGACTGTTCATTAAACTAAAAAGTAGGAGTTCAGAGAAAGAGGTTTGTTCAAAAAAGCTGCAGACAAATATTAGAAACAGATGTTTATCTATCAGCAGGGTAAATACCTGGAATAGTTGTGAAGATGAAGTAAGATTGTGTAGTTAATAATGTAAATTTAAAAAACAGTTTAAGAATAAGGTGATAAACAAATATAAAACTGAGTTATAATTGTTTTTACCTTTCTTCAAGGTTTCAGTTAAGCTAGGTGCTTGATTTTCTGTGCCTGTGGCAATGGGACTTAAAGAAACAACTGAAATCATTAAGAGGTGTGGCCCAATACTTTTGTTCGTGCAGCGTATCTTATTGTAATTGGGGATTTATTGGACTGCAAAAATCATTTTAAGACATTCCATATTTCTCTCTTATTCATATCCACACCTTTACATGGATTTGAAGGGATTCAGAGCTGTGACCGTGAAGCTCATGCTTGGATTTACCATCATCTCCTTTATCAGTACCAAATGTTGCATCCAGGAATGCCTAAAGAAGACTGTTTTATCTGATATAAATACATTTCACAATTTCCCCCTGAGATTAATAACTTATTCTGATTCTGAAAGAACTTAACAATTTGTACTGAAAGTAGGACATATTTCATATGTCCAGACTCTTCCTTCCTAATCACTGTATATATTCAACAGATGTTTGATGAGAAGGCTGGTTGTGTTGTCGTGTTTAGTATCCCCCAATGGAGATGTTCTTGATCTGTATCCAGTGTTGCTATGTCTATGTCTATGTGTGTGTGTGTGTGTGTGTGTGTGTGTGTGTGTGTGTTTTAAGAGCAGCGTCTTACTCCTCTGTGAAATATACACACAAGATAACATCTGTGTTGGTATGCTGCACCCTTGTGGTGCTCAGCTGCTACATCTCTATAACTCCAGATAAGAAGGCTGTCTGGCTCCAAGGGAGTGAGATTCAATCTGTGGCATTTCACTCGATAAAGGATCCCACTGCATTTCTCCAGATTTAATGGCCATACAGTGTGTAGTGGAAGAAACCATGGCACCTCAGAGGGCTCTTTCAGAGAAGTTAAATGTTTTAAATTGCTGTAAATACACCACACCAACAGTTATCTCTGTTGAGCACTGAGGTACTTCTGTATATTCAGAGGAAGGAAGGAAGCTGCAGCCCCTGACAGTCAAATCAAGTGCATCCATGTGCACACACACGGACACACTATCCCAGCAAGTCAATTGTTCTCTATTAAGACATCCTTTGTCTTGGAGTGCTGGTCATGATCTTGTAAAGACGTCATGGGCAGCAGCTACTGTGCAGCTGTGGTATTGACAGTACAGGCGTCCTAGGAGTTGACAAGGACAGCAATTGATTGGGCCTAAATGAGAGTGAAGAGGAAGATTGATTGCCATTGATCTACTTCTGCCTCCAGCAGAATCCTCCATCTTTGATTATGACCACTTTAGGTCCAATCAAGTGTATGCGAGCTGTGATGGGGGAAATCCCATCGAGAGGTATTAGCTCCATTTATGAAGGCTGTAATTATGAGAGGATGTGAGGGCCCAAGGTCAACATGCAGCAGGTGCCATCAGCCGGGATGATAATGACAGGGCTTCCTCTTGTTTCCCACTGCAATTTAGTCATATAGATAATAGGCTATGGGGAAGATAGTGTGTTCTGTGTGTGTGTGTGTGTTCCTCGGAGGATGCTTGGTGCATAATAAATGTTTCTGTAATGATGGCTTGAGGACAGGAAAACGGCTTGCTGCGATGAAACAAAATCATTCGTGAAGCAGATTGAAAGATAACCGCACTCCTTGGTGCTTTTTTCCACATTTTTTATTGAAAGCTTCATCAGAGAGAAAAAACAACTCATAAAACCCAAGTCAAATCCTAACATCCACAGATGTACAGATAATTTCTCCAAGATCACACACACTAAGCAGCGTGTGCGAGGCATGACCATGTCCTCCTCGGCGCTGAAACAAAGAAAAGTGAAATACAAACAAAAAGAGGAAACTAATAAAAAAACAAATTAAAAACCGCTCTGCTGTCCTAATAAATAGTTCCTCTTTTTTTATCTGGTAAATGAGTCCCATGCCTAATGCACTTTCCGTGCTGGCTATCTCAATATATTTAGTTGGCCATTTCCTTGTGATTGTTAGATTCTGTATTTCTCGGGGAGATGTCTGAGCTCCACAAGGGCTGTGCTGGCTGGCTGAGTGGCTGAGCTCCTGGGGTTGTGTGGCCAATCGATCAGCTCTCATCAAAGGTGGACCGAAGCATCAATTAAAAGCACAGGGCCTCGCTCTTGTGGGGGGTAGTTGGAGCAATTTTCCCACTGCATTATGTGTTCAGAGTGTGTGTGAGCATGTTTGTGTGATTGTGCTGGTCTGTGATGAGTTATTGAGCCACAGTTCTCCTTTACACTCTGCTGTGAGAGACAGTCTGCAAGAGTAACTCTGAACTACTGTTTTCCTAAGACACGACAATCAATGAGGAATGGCTATGACTCTGTTCACAAAGAATGAATCAACAAGAGCCTCGTGAAAACTGAGCATGACATGTAATACATCTAATGAGTTTACTCCTTTGACAGTGTGGAAACCATACCACATAAATGATTTTCTGGGACATGTCAGCATTGGGGAAGGCGGCAGTGATTGTGAGTAATGGTGAGTAGGGGACGGCTTGAGTTTTTATTTTTAAAGGCAGTGAAATAAGCACCTCGCCATGAAAGACTGACACTGGAGAAAACTAGGATGTAGGTAACATCTCAAGATCTGTACTTCATTAGCTATCTCAAGCTCACAGAACATCAGAATCATCTTGTATGGAGTGTGTATGAAAAGAAATCAGGTGTTGCTTTTCTTCCACACTTACTCTAAATATACAGTATTTTTCATCTTCCTGCAGGAAATAGAAGTTGGAAGAAAAGGCAGAGCATCCGATTCAATTTCTTTAAGGGATCAGATGAGTGGTATTTACTGCATTGCTGCAATTTAGACACATACATATGAACATTTAAACACAAAAACATGCTTAGAACAAAATTTAAGTTGTTGATATTATGATTGCAGAAACTTTACTATCACTTTGTGGCACATTGGCAGCAACCGGTTATTCTCCTGACAGGTGAAAAGGGAAAAAGAGAGGTGTGAAGAACACCAGTAGGGCATATAACATGACAACCATGCCAACATGGATATTACCCCTCCATTTTGCTGTCCCAAATCCCATTTTACTAAAAGCTATTTGTGAGCACACGGATGGTAGGATTGACAAATTATTCATGCATCAGTTATTCTACATGAAGTAGCAGAGAAGAAAAAACATTGTCAAAACGTCTCGACCACGGACAGTGTTTTCCTTCTTTAACACATGATGGTCACAAGAGGGCCTTCCTTCCTGAGGTCACCTAGTTATATAATTAATCTTTAATTTAATTCCCTTTTAGTGTTACAAAATTAGTGTTCTGCAGGGATTTTTGAAGATCATGGTGTCATGTTACAAATTAAAGGTTGAACATGACAAATTTGGTGAAATGCACCTTAAAGTAGCCATAACAATGACATTTCCCCCCTTAAAGCTGAAAAGAAACTGCTGTGAACTTGAACAGGAGGAAATTTGAGGGTGTGACTGTTATAAAACACTGGCCAGCAGAGTGGCAGTACGGTACTGCACGTCACATGAAAACCTTGAGCGCAGAAAAGGTACAAAATGATGAGCAGCTGTGCACAAAAGGAAGAGTCAGGGTTGGTATGATGGACAAAGAGAGAGAATGTGCTCCTAATGAGTGCGGGGTCATGCTGGTCACCTCCAAGAGTCCTGTGCAGGGAACTTACTGCTTCATCAAGACAAAGAAAATAGAGGCTAGACCCACTTCTGCCCGGCAACAGGAGCTAATGATCACCCCCTCTTTTTCTTCTTACACATCCACTTTCTTTCTGGGTATAGCTGGCTTCTGGTTTGTGCTGACACATGGGCTGAATGGGAGCAGTTTCTGCTCCAGCCTCCTTAAAATTGCAGGCGTGCCCTCTGTACACTTCGGAGAAGGTATTTGTATTCTGAAAAGGTACATTATGCCATTGTGCTATTAAGAAAAAGCCATTTCTGTTTGTTGGGTAATCTTTCAGATCTATGTGAAATATTGGTACTGTGCACTAGCAGCAAACACCTGCCTTAACATCTTTTTCTTTCTTGAATTTCCATTAGCAAAATAGAACTGATATTCTTTTGTTGTGCATTTTTTCCATAATCTCTTGGCTATTTGTAATCCCATTTCCCATAATGCCATTACTATTGAATCTCAGGCCATTTGTAGGACGCTCCACTCTCTGATGTGCAACTCCTGCATTATGAGTCCTATTAAGCTTCAAAATGTCTCCTGTACTCTATAAAACAGCAGCTGTAAAAGTCTAGAGAACTTGGTTTTAGCTATGCTGTATTCATAACCTTGCTAAAGGTTGAAACATTAAGACAACTGTTCACACACACACAGACACACACATACTAGCTTAAAACTGGTAAAGTGTAGCAGCTCTGTTGTTTCACAAAGACACTTAAAAATTACTCAGAAATGAAATATGCTGAGTTCTCGTAACAACTGTGAACAGATGAGCAGCGCTCATGCATCCAGGGAACCCTAAAGCCCAACAGTAAGTTGTTAGCAGTTGGATGTGGTAGAAACTCGTTCATTGCGAGATAAGAGCAAATCATTGCCTCAAGGTAAGTGAAAACAGATGTTGAGTGGCAAGGGGGCATCTGCTGATTTGACTGGGTAACAGTCACTGAGAGACAGCTTGAATGACACATCTGGCTTCTGATGTCCGTTGGTGGAAGGAAGACAGGAATCTTCAGCAGGTGTGATTGAGGGAAAATAAAATATGGCTTTAAGAGTGTAGTTCACTTCAGGAACTATCTTTAGTGTCCTATCAAGTGGACAGGTGGCTGGTTAAGAGTGAGTTCATGGCCAAATGATCAACAGTGGCCAGCTCACCACGGAAATCACTTAACACAATGAAGGCAGAAGCCCAAGATAGCTTCATCTTTAGCACCATAGAGTAGCATTTCCTTAGTACAACTTATTTAACAAGCTCTTCCATGTGCTTTGCTTTATTAACAATTACACAGATGATTTGGAATTATTTGGAAGCTTTGTTAAAAAGGCACTCAATGTACAGTCTGATTGTTGCTTACAAAAATTACCATGCAAGATGACATACCATAGTTTGCCTGTAATGTGCACACCACCAGTAGCACAGGATTTGAATGAGTCACATGAACTGCAAGAGCTCAATTGCAATTGTCACCAAACAAAAAGCTCCCTCTCTGTCTGCAAGAAAGGGGTCTTTTGAGGGACACTGGAGTGGATCCTATTGCCCCGGAGGGAGACAAATTGGGCCCGTCAAGCCTCATTGCGAGAGTGACTGAAATTGGTTTGTGGTTTTGCTTCTGCACCATCCAATAAAGAGAAGAAACCTCAGAGAGAGAGCGTGAGAGCGGGGGGAAGAGGGAGAGAATGACAGCGAGGGAAAATGAGAGCAAAGGAGGATGGCTTGACCATGGCACATTAATGGTGCCAGTGAAGCCATGGTTCTTTTTAGTGCTGTAGCACCACAGTCAGGGTAGAGCGGGAGGGCATGGGTGAACAGAGCAGATACACAGCATTCCTGACACACACAGGCTGCTGTAATGCAGGCAGAAATGGCCCACAGGCAATTTCTCTGGGGACAATCCACAGAGATGAAGTCACTGAAAAACCTCATGCGGCTCAGGGATGGAAAGACTGGATCAGATGAGACGAGGTTGTTTGTGCAACAAATTGGGACAACTAGGGGTGTAACTGACACTCAGTGGTAGGGTGGACGAAGAAGCTGCCATCAGCATCTTGTTATGGCTAGTGAGAATCCTAGTTAGTTCTCACAGGTGTGCTGACCTTGAACAAATGGTGAGGAGGATGTTCATATAACCTCTCATCTTCCATGCTTTGTTAGTGTCACAGTGATGACAGGTGGTAGTGATGCCAGTCTTACAGTGCAAAACAATATCAGAGCAAATCTGACGGGTTTCTATATGTCCTGCAGTGAGTGAAACAGATGCAGTATTTGGACAAAAGTATTGTTAAACATGTTAATCATTCAATCAGGTGTTTCATTCAGGTCCCACTGCCACAGGTGCATAAAATCAAGCACCTAGCCATGCAGTCTGCCATGACAAACATTGGTGAAAGAATGGGTCATTCTAAAGAGTCCAATGAATTTGAACAGGGTACTGTAATATGATGCTACTGTTGTAATAAGTCAGTTTGTGAATATTTTTTCCCTCCTAGATATTCCAGGATCAACTGTAAGTGCTATTATTGCAAAGTGGAAGCAATTCCATTACCCCATGAAGCAGTAGACTACGTAAAGCTTGGGCCACTTAGTTTAATTTGAAAGAAGATCATAATGCTTCAGCTTACCAAGACATTTGGGAAATTCTATGCTTCCAACTTTATAGGATCAGATTGGAGAAGGCCCTTTTCTCTTCAAACATGACTGTATCTCAGTGCCTAAAGGCATGGTTGGATGAATTTGGTGTGAAAAAACTTGCCTGGCCTGCATAGACCTCAACCCCATCAAACACCTTTGGGATAAACTAGAATGGAAACTGCAAGTCTGGCCCTCTCGTCTAACACTCTCATCTGACCACACAAATGCTCTTCTTGTAGAAAGTTTTCCCAGAAAATTGGAAATTGTTATACCTGCAAAGGGGGATGAACTCCATATTAATACCTATGGATTTAAAATGGGATGTCATAAAAGCTGCTGCAGGTGTTATGTGACCCAATACTTTTGTCCATATAGTGTAGTTTCATCAGTTAAACTGTGATTTAAATGAATAATCCATGAATAACATTACAGAGTCTCTACTAGCTATATTTCAATGTAAAACAAAAAGCTAATCAGTCACTTTAGTAGCTGGAAAGTGATTCTTTACTCTGCTTTTTATGCAAAGCTAAACTAACTAGCTGCTGGCTACATCTTCTTATTTTTTACTTTTCCAACATGATTATAATCTTCTAAAGAAAGCAATTAAAGTCATTTTCTCAAAATGTCAAACTACTCCATTAGGAATTTGTACTGGTCTCTGAAAAAGGTTATTTAAATCTGCTATGGCTGCCATATACAATGGGTCAGTGCCATAAAGTGCCATAAAGTTTATGCAATCATTTCTAAGATACTTTAATTTTGTTCCTTTTTTGGGATTAACAACTTAGTTCATGTACAGTACACAGCAAACATGACTCCTCTGGTATTCTGAGCACATAAATATAAAAAAGTGACCTACATATGTCCAGATGACATAGTGATTAACATAAGGTCAAACAGCAGCAGGGGGATTCCCACTGAAGCTTAGTACACTGAGAAATGGCTGAGTTAGTTATGGTTAAATCAAAGAGAAACAGAGACATGGAGACAAACAGACGGAAATTAGCGATGTAAGCGATGCGTCAGTGACCACTTAACAGAGTTAGTGACATTCCCAGTCTGATTCCTAGTTTTCCCTGCAGGATTTGAGAGAGAGAAAGAGAGACAGGTGGAATGCACCCACAGTGTGTGAAAGCATTACAGAAGAGATGAGACATATAAAAAGAAGGGAGACAGAAAGAGGTGGACTTTTGACAGAACTGCCACTGGTTGTGTCACACAATTAAATACTGTTTGATGTGTGTGTGTGTGTGTGTGTGTGTGTGTGTGTGTGACAGCTAGGACAACTATGAAAACTGTTCTTAAACCCGGTGAAAAGAAGTTATTAAGAAGGATAGTAAGGACTGGTCCGGCCATTAAGGTCAAAAAAAGAAAAAAAAAATAGACGACAACAGCAACAGCAACAACAACATCAACATTAACATCATCAACAACAACATCAACAACAACAACAAAATCAAACTGAAAAATGAAAAGGAAAACCAAAAAATAAAACAAAAACAAAACTCTGGTTCAGAGTGTCTCTTCATCTTTGGTATAAAAATGGCCATCCATGGGCTGCATTTGATCCACAACTAGGAAAGACTACAGAAATTGTCAACAATTTCTTCTATTGCTTTTGCACTGATTGGTTTAAACCATAAGCTCCTACTGAATCTAACATTTTTATTTTACTGCCAGAATTTTTTCTGTAGTTTTTTCCTGCTCATTTTATTATTTTTTTTTCTTCCTTTTTTGTGTTTTTGCAGTGTGACAAGCAAAGCGGGCTAAAAACATCTTAAAGCTCATAAAAAAGGTAAAATGTGGCAGATAAAAAGCACTAATGTCATTGACAGCAACTTTGCCATGTAAAATAATAATGATAATAAAAAACAAGTTCAGCATTTGCAGCAGACTGCATCCTGCAGGACTGCAGCATGTTTTCTTATGTTTTCTTTTTTCCTCAATGTGAAAAATCTCTTCAAAGCTTCACCCCTCCCACCCACCCACCCCCGAGTCTTTTTTTCCCCAACAGACATTTTGTTTACTTCTGACACTTAGTTACCTCTGACATAATAATTATCAAAGTTTTCTTCTAATGAAGAAAAGAAAAAGCTCTTCTCTATTAAATCTGTACAGCTTATGTGATAGATTCTTTTTTCCTCTTTAGAACAACTCATCGAGTGTCTTGTAACCCTCCTAGTGGTCCAA
Source organism: Etroplus canarensis (assembly GCA_015106775.1). NCBI lineage: Eukaryota > Metazoa > Chordata > Actinopteri > Cichliformes > Cichlidae > Etroplus > Etroplus canarensis. Next base: position 38,343 of record VUQH01034959.1, read on the forward strand.
GAGACCCATTTTGTTTGCTTTTTTTTCCTCCCAACGTGACGTCAGACTTTATCTCTGTAAAAAGTTTCTGGCGCCCTTCAAATTAAGGCCATGAAGATTCAAGAAAGAAAAAAAAAAAACACTTTGTTTTGAATATATCTAGAAAACTAAGATTTAACACCAGAACATAAAAAAGACAGAAAAGAAACTGTAGCTTAATATCTGAGGAAGACAATCTCTGTGTATCTCAAACTTGACTCCCCTTTTCTAATTACAAAATAAACTTCATCACCTACCTGCGCATTCAACCATTTTTTTCTTTATTTTCTCTTTTTTCTTTTTTTTTCTTTTTTTGATTGGTTGAGAATTTTCTTTGAGAAACTTTTCAAGCTTCAGCCCAGCCCTTCAGGCAGGTTCTCAGACTAAACAAATTCACTTCTTTGCACTGTGCCCAGCAATTTCCCCCATCCCCTTCCTCAGCAATCTTTGCCTCCTTCTTGATTTTTTTTTCTTGTAGGCCAGGTAGGAAATGAAAAAAGTGTCTCTTTTTTGGTGCCTGGGCAATCTGGAAGCAATCTCTTTCTTCTCTCTTTTCCTCACATTCACAGTGCAGCTACCTTCTGTCTCAAGGCAACGCTGTCACAGGAACATTCGCTCAGGCCGTTGCTATCTGATGAAAGAGCAGAATACAGAGAGAGAGAGAGAGAGAGAGAGAGAGACAGAGAGGGGGAATGAGTGTGTCTGTGGGGGTGTAGCTGTAATCAAAGCGAAATTTTACAAACGCAGCAAGGCAATAGAGCTGACAGCTCCCTCAGAACACTGACACATATTAAAGCGTTACGATTGGGTCAGAAAGCAAAAAGTGCTGCAAAAATGATGAGCAAATGACAACAGCAGCCAGAAATAATTAGAATCATTGTATAATGGCACTACTTTTCTCAGTACTCTGTCTTTTTTTAATCTCAGTTTAAGAACTGCATTAAGTCCTGTACTGCTTCATGAATCCTTTGTGAAACAGAAACACCTTATAATTTGACTGCTTTTTAATATTTCCAGTTATACTGAATTTAACCCATTATAATAGTCTGTTTTTGGCTTATCTGGAAAAAATAAAAGCCAACAAATCAAAACACGTATTTGTCTCAATTTAAAAAAGAAACAAAAATTAACTCAGTTCAAAGATCTTGCTTTTTAAAAATGAGTATAGCATCACTCTGTACATCACTATCTGTGCAAACACAGTGATAGGCATTAACTCTGCAAAGCAATTCAGTCATGGTGTCACAGCTGCGCTACTAATAACATGAAAGTAAGCAGTCTTAGTAACAGAAATGTAAACATTATTGAACAAACACAGAACAACTGAGTATGACCGAGCATCCATAATGTCTTAGCAATGTTCAAGCTACAGTATTAAAAGCCAAGTGCAACCTACACAGCAAAGACACTTGAAAGAAATAAGTAAAGGATATATTTTAAAGTAATGATGGTTTAATCTGCAAAAAACGGTAGTAATTAAAATTAATCAGTGTCATTAACTCAAAAAGAGAAAAGATGTAACAAACTCAAAACATTTAACCGATTTAATTACTTTAAACATTTGTATATATTGTTATAACAGAAATTCCCAAAGCTTAAATTTTTAACACAATACTGTATTACAAGCAGTTAAGTCAATAAGTTTTATTATACAATGACACATTTTTGTAACAGCCTCTGTACACCACCACAGTGGATTTTTAATCAAACAGTCAAGATGTAAATGAAGTGCAGACATTCAGCTTTAATTCAAGGGGTTTGACAAAACAACTACATAAACTGTTAAGGAATTTCAACCAATTTTCTACATAGTCCCCCATTTTCAGAGGCCTAAAAACTAATTGATAAAACACAATCCCTATATTTAAGAATATCGTAATACTTAGATACAGTAGAAAGCTTTTGTTGTCAGTGACTGCCTGAAGTCTAGAACCCATGGACATCACCAAATACTGTGTTTCCTTCCTTTACTGGAGTTGCCTTCAATTGCTGCTTGTTTGTGTGCTCTCTGCTTTCAGTTTTGCCTTCAGTAACTGAAACCTGCCCTGTTGGGCTGAGATAAGGTCTGACTTAGCCATTAAAGAATATCCCATTTCTTTGCCTTGAGAAGCATTTGGACTGATTTTGCAGTATGCTTTGGGTCATGATTCATTTGCACTGTGAATCTCCATTCAATCAGATTTGCCGCATTTGACCAGCAAATATAGCCTTGTACGCTTCAGAATTCATCCTGCTACTTTTATCAGCATTCACATCATCAATAATCACTACTGACCTGGTACTGTTGGCAGCCATACATGCCCAAGTCATAACACTGCCTCCAGTATGTTTAACAGATGATATGCTTTGGATCATAAGCCGTTTCTTTCTTTCTCTATGCTTTTCTCTTCCCATTATTCTGCTACAAGTTCATCTTGATTTCACTTGTCCAATGACTTTTTTCCCCAGAACTGGGTAGACTCTTTAAGATGTTTTCTGGCAAAATCTAATATGCCCTTCCCGTTCTTCAGTTTTCACCAGTGGTTTGTATCTTGCTGTAAACCCCCCAGTATAATAATGTTTGTATTTCCTAGAGAGTTCATGCAACTCTTTTGTTAAACCCCTTAAATTAAAGCGCAAAGTCGCCACTTCAATCACATCTTGAATTTTTGATTTAAAATCCACTGTGGTGGGGAATGGAGGAAAAAACATTGTGTCACTGTCCTAAAACTTATAGGCCTTACTGCAGAAATAAAAAAATGCCAGAAGAGAAAATCTGACATATACAAGTTAGCAGAAAGTGTCTCCTGTTGAACTTACTTGGACTGGTATGAGTAAGCAGGAACATGGTCGGTAGCACTGTCCACCTGGATCTGTTGCTGCTGGCCAGCCACCTCCTGTGATGAAGGAGCCACTGTCTGGGGTGAGGCGTCTGTCACCACTCCCTGGGGACACAAGGAAATGTGTCAGCTTGGAAGAAAACAAGTATGTAGCTGTATCTAGTAAAGTTCTCCTTCTGTCTACTCTGCGTTTACATCTGTGGTGTTGCATGCCTGTCTGTCTTGGAAGAGGAATGGCTCCTCTGTTGCTCTTTATGAGGTTTGTCTTATTTGCTTTCTGTAAAAGGATTTTTGGTGGAGTTTCATTGCTAAAATCAAGAGTCTAAGCATAGAGGGTTTTCTTTTTGTGAAGACATATAATACAAACAATTTGATTTGACTTGACATACAGTATAAGTAAACCCAAATTTTTTTTGGGGGGGGGTTTATTCACTTCTCAAACTGACAGACCCTATGGCAGGTCCATCCACTCTAAACACATAACTTCATTTAAAGCAATAAAGGGTTCTTCCACAAAAGATGCCAATATATGTTGAGAGGAATAACACACACTGAAAAATGCTGTCTTGGATTCTATATTCTATATTTTAGATATGCATCATGCACTGTAACAAAAAAGAGCATTGTATTCCAACAAGAAAGCTATTAAAGTGCAATTGTAAGAGGAATACTGAGGGGATAAAAAGAAACAGTGCATAATCTGTGCATGGGGCCATATCATTAATTAAAATAACCTTTTTGTGAATAGAGTGCACATTTTTTGCAGATTTTTATAGGTCTGCTTGGGGTGAAACTTCTTTAAGGATGGCTGTGTAAAAGGAATTCATCACAACAGCCTCTATGCCTTTTTAGGTGTCTAGCAATACAGATAGCCACCATCACTGAGTCATCTCAATCACCTTTAACAAGCTCTCAAGGATGCTGCGTCCTGTCCATACATCAGCCCTCCAGACACTGGCTGATACAGTGATATACACCCTGCTGCTGACGTTGGCACTGAGAGGACAATTGTGAGGATGAAATAGGTAAGAGGCGCCGTGGGCTACACTACAACTACATCTCTTTCCTGCGTCTCCTTCATGACGAAGACCGCAACTTTCTGATAGGGAGTCTAAGAGGGGGACATGGGAGGGGGAGTGAGCGACTAATGGGTCTGTCAGTGGAAACTGTCACTGTCCGTGGCTGGTGGGCTAACCGGAGTTCTGTTGCTGACGGATGTGTGCATGTTCCAGCTACCTACCAGCCCAAACCGACTGTAGGGAGAGGGAGAGAGAGAGAGAGAGAGAGACAGCACCGCCGGCACTGTGTCTCACTTCAGCTCCTGTCATCTGATACACGACTGATAGCCCATCTGAGTACGACTGCACTGTCAGCCGCCAGACAGCTGGCCCGCTCATCTCACTGGCTGGCCTGCCTGCCTGCCTGCCTGCCTGCCTACCCACCCGCTCTCCACGTTCATCATTTCTCAGCCTGGACTGCCCGAACCTGCCAGGAGCTCAGACAGCCGCCGAGGAAGTGAGAAAGTCTGTACTGCACTTCAAATGTCTTTCCCAAATACTATAAAACTTCTGACTCATCTTGCTTTGCTTGCAGTTTTGATCCTTGTTATTTGCTGCCGGTACAAGACCATTTGTTTAGAGAGAATAAAAGCAATTTGCACCGAGCTTCAAATACAATTTGTCAATTTAATGACTGTTTTATTCTACTGATGTGGTGAACAAGTTTAGAATTGGTGAAGGGAGAGCTTGTGGGTGGAAGTGAATAGGCTGTTAGTACTAATGATGTCCTCCTTTGCGTAAAGATTTTTAATACTTGTTAAATACTGTTTGCACGCATGTAGATCTTACTTCAACGGGGACGGCGGTTGGAGGCACAGGAGTGTACTGGGGAATGTAGGTCCCTTGCATAGGCGCCGCGGCGGCTGCAGCAGTCATGTACTGAAACGGAAACAAAAGACACACATATATCAAAAGCCTTGTACATAGAAATTCCTGCTACATGGCTTAGAATTACAACATTTTGAATATAATAAATACCAGCACATACTTTTCAGTTTTCAAAAAACAAATAAGATTCCCTAAAAGATTCATTCAGTGTTATTATTCCCATAACTAGTGGAGTGGCAGATTGCTGTGCCCTTAGTATCCTTTGGAGGGTGCTAAAGGAATTGTGTACACGTTCAGAAGAGCAGAGCAGATCAGAAAAGAGTATGCACGGAGGAGACAGAGAAGGAGGAAGAGATGTCCTGCTGTCCCACCAACACTTCACAGGCAAGCAAATGCACTGGCCCACAGCTGAGAAGATTAAAAAAGGGAAGAGGAGAGTGAGAGAGAGCGAGGGAGAGGATAGAACAAGCAGGAGGTCTGTTGCCTGTGGCCTATATTCCTTTAGTCATGCATGCCCTGGCTTTTAACCGGGTGCTAGCTTGCTCCAAGATGGCCATTTTACAGGCATGACACAGGTTTGGTTACATGACAGCTAGGGGGCTTTCACATGCAGTATGAATGAAGACATGGTACTTTGTGCAGAGCTCTTTCTGTAACTTGCTGTGAATGCTTTGTGTGTGTAGTGGTGGTGCTGGTGAACACACACACACACACACACACACACACACACACACCCGTGTGAGCATGATTCACCAGTGTGTGTGCTTGTTTTTAATTAGCACATGCCTGTGCATAAAAGATGACTTATCACTATTTGTCTTTCCAACTGTGCATGTGCGGGCTCTCCTGTGTACAGCTGTGTGTGGGAGACATACATACATGTGTGTGTGACTGTGTGTCTCTCTGTGTGTGAGAAAGACAGACAAAGACAAAGAGGCTTGGAACGATAATGCTGCAGTATAGCGCCAACGGATGTGATCCCAGATAAAAGCCACCAGGCTGCCTCTCCCCCTGGCCTCGTCTTCCTGCTGCTTTTCCGGACCAAAGAAAAAGGGAAGTACAATCCCTTTTTTTCTGTTTTATTTTTGCCTTTGCCTCTTAGTCCCCCTGCAAGTGCTAAAAAGCGTGGCGGCAGAATGCAGTAGGAGGCAGTAATGGAGGGGCTGCGCTGGGCTGCGAAGCCTTTCTTGGCCGTGGGCCCAGCGGTGCTGGTGAAGTGTCATTACCGGCAGCGTTGCTAATGGATCGGGTACGGCTCCACCGCTCACCGCTAATGAGAGCAGCTAAAGGCCATGGACATGGGTGATTAACTCCCCCACCGTTGCTACACATGGCCAGGAGGATGCCCTGGGATGGATGTTAGTGTGCGTTCGTAGGCGAATGTGGCTGTGTGGGTCTGGGTAGGGGAATTTAAGGTTATCACACCTTCAGAGCTGTCACACTCAGGATGGGGTGAGGTGGCATATCCAGACCTTCTGACACATTACCACATTACCTCTCTGTGTCATCCGTTCTTTCCTCTCACCTTCCTGTCACTCTCTCTCTTTCTGTTTCGCTCTCTTTCAACCTGCTATCGTCTAAAAGGGCCTATCAGATTGTTGAAGTGACCTTCTCCCTGGTGAATCAAAACCATGCATACCAATTTTCCACGGGACTTTAGGTCTTCGCCTCTCCTCCCTATTAACTTATTCAGTCAACTCACCTGTGAGGGCTGCATGAAAGCAAATGAAGGAAAGTAGGAGATAATTAGCAATATCAGAATCTCCCTGTCATAGGGAGAATGTCCATTTGAAAGGTTATATTTCTCTGCAGGACGGCAAAAGGAATTTAAATTAGATTTAACAAGAAAATTTAATAAGATAAGATTTTTTCTTTTACCATAACCATTAGTTAACCTATTTAATGTGGCAGGTTGAGCAAGGCATATTTCTTAAGTTGCTGCTGTGGCAAGTCAGGGGGAATGTCAAGCCTGGCTGCAGATTATCGAGTTGCTATGGTGACAAAGATGATTTTTGTCCAATTTCAACACTTTTAATGCTTTGCTGTCCATAGTCAGGGGACAGGTTTGGGTAATATAAAGCATCTCTAATTGGCCATAAATGGTGTTTCACTCTCCAAGTCACATATATACGTCTACACACATGCACACATACACACACCAGTGCCTGAAGCAGATGGCGTGTGCGTATGTTTGATGAACAGGAGGCCTGAATAGCTCCTTAACGAGACTGGTGTGAGTAGACTTCTTAAGTCTCTTCTCTACCATCACTCTCCATGACACACACCTATAACTACAGTATAAATTCAGCCCGCAATGCAGCAGCGCCAGGTTGAAAATCCATAGCATAGACAGAGCCACTCTGGCCCAACAGTGGTTTGGGCCTCTGCACCACTATGATGTGTAAAACTATTTATGTTTGGTGGGCACAAGGATGAAGAGAGAGTTTTATTTCTGCACAAATTTCTCAGCACAGCACATTAGCCTCTCTAAATGTTCAAATAAATCATAAGCCTCTTGGCTTGTCACTCAAGCTCCACATCTATCCATCTTCTCTGTGCTGACACTCTGTTCTGTTGTATCATCTGCAAGGTGAAGGATAATAGTTGGTTAAGGCTAAAGAATCTAGCTACTCAGTGGAGGTTATTAATGGCCGTGTGGTGTGGGGGAAGGGCTCTGATGACTATTGATCTAACAGTAGCTGTGGGCCTCCAACAAGATGGGATCAATTTGAACTGCACACCAGTTGTTGTGAATTACAGTGCTGTACCACTTCACTATGACAAACTCTTCATATCTTCATCCCTAGAGTTTGTTACGCCTACAGACATGCACACAGGCAAAGTAAGTTATTTCTTTGACCACATTCTTCTCAGCAGACTTTTAATGTACATATATTACTTTGATATTTACAACTCATGCTTGCTTTTAAGGTTTTCATTTAAACTTTTTGACCACTAGTGGAGCTATCAGTATTTCCCAAAGAATTACACTTTTTTTATAATGAGGCAGGAGGTATATGCACTGGTACTTACATAGTGCTTTTCCACTCTAACTGAGCATTAAAAGTTCTTTAGACTGCAAGCCTCATTCATCTATTCACATACACACATAGCACCTTTTTTTTATACCTTTAAGTGTACTATGCAAACACATTCATACTCCAATGGATGCATCAGGAGCAATTTAGGGTTCAGTGTCTTAACTTTTTGGTTAGAAGACGACCCACTCTACCTCCTGAGCCACAGTCACCCAAGCCTACAACACCTGGGATTCCTAGGGCACTTCTGCACTAACCAGGCCCAGTCTTTCTCAGCTTCCAAAACCAGATCACGCATGATAGGTGGTATGGCAGTAAGCCATATACACATAAATCTGCACAAGTATGAATGTGCACTTGTTCTGGTTGGAGGGGCCCTCCAGCTTACAACAGGAATAAGGACTACCATCACCAGCTGTGGTTCAAGATGGTGGAGCTGGGGACTGTCCGACCACAGGATGAGAGGCTTGAGACAGCTGAATGACCTCTCTGAATGCCCTAACAGCAACTTGACCAACATACCAGCAGGGAAACACAAGATGGGAACCTAGCACACATGGCTGAAACATTTCCATGGACAAGAGTGGTCCAGTCAGACCCTCTCTTGCGAAGCAAGAAATAGTATTCAGATTATTACAATAAAGTAAGAATATATATATATATATATATATATATATATAAATTCCCCTCTCGCCCCCTGTGGGCGGTCTATCTTTCAAGCTCAGGTCCTCTACCAGAGGCCTGGGAGCTTGAGGGTCCTGCGCAGTATCTTAGCTGTTCCTAGGACTGCGCTCTTCTGGACAGAGATCTCGGATGTCGTACCTGGGATCTGCTGGAGCCACTCGCCTAGCTTGGGAGTCACTGCACCTAGTGCTCTGATTACCACTGGGACCACTGTTACCTTCACATCTTCTCGAGCTCTTCTCTGAGCCCTTGGTACGTCTCAAGCTTCTTGTGTTCCTTCTTCCTGATGTTGCTGTCATTCGGTATCGCTACATCTATCACTACGGCCGTCTTCTTCCGCTTGTCTACCACTATACATCCGGTTGGTTAGCCACCACCATTTTGTCCGTCTGTATCTGGAAGTCCCACAGGATCTTAGCTCGGTCATTCTCCACCACCCTAGGGGGCGTCTCCCATTTTGACCTTGG
>VUQH01034962.1:11859-38446 GCA_015106775.1 Etroplus canarensis
AGTGGATCATCTGCCTCCATCTCACCCTATCCCTTGCATCCTCTTCCCTCACACCAACCCTCTGCATGTCCTCCTTCACTACATCCATAAACCTTCTCTGTGGTCTTCCTATTCTCCTCCTGCCTGGGAGCTCCAGCTTCAACATCTGTTGTCCAATATACCCACTAACCCTCCTCTGAACATGTCCAAACCATCTTAGCCTTGCTTCTCTGACTTTGTTTCCAACCCACTCAACATGAGCTGTCCCTCTGATGGACTTATTTCTAATCCTCTCCATTCTGGTCACTACTGCTGAAAATCTCAACATCTTCAACTCTGCCACCTCCAGCCCCACTTTCTAATTTTGTCAGTACCACCATATCTATACCATACATTATAGCAGGTCTCACTGTTGTCTTGTAAACCTTCGCTTTCGCTCTTGCTGTTATCCTTCAGCCACAAAGCACCTCTGACACTCATCTCCACCCACTCCACCCTGCCTGCACTCTCTTCTTTGTCTCTCTTGTGCTCTGTCCTTTGCTTTGGATGGTTGACCAGAGGGATTCAAACTCACCCATCTTCACTACCTCTACTCTTAAAATCTTCACCATTCCTCCTGCATCACTCTCATTCACACACATGCATTCTGTTTTGCTTCTACTGACTTTCATTCCTTTTCTCTCCAGTGCATACCTCCACCTTTCCAGGCTCTCTTCAAACCTGCTCCCCACTCAGGTGGAAGAGAGCCTGGAGAAGTGGAGGTCTGCACTTAAGAGAAAAGGAATGAAAGTCAGTCTTAAGTAATATTAGTTTAATGGAAAGCTGAAGCATAAAGTTTTTGGATGGCTTGTACCACACACCAAGACATATTATTAATCAGATAATTCACTTCAGTCCATTAAAATAAAAATTACCCCCATACAGTTGTTATGAAGAAAGATGCTGTCCCCAGAGGCTAAAACCGTTTTTTGTACCAGGCAGTAAATATGTTTTTTTAATGCTTTAAATTTGAACCCTTTGACATGGAAGTCTAAGGAGCTTGACTCTCTTTTGGAGCCACTGTTAAGTGGCCACTAGAGGAACTGCAGTTTTTGGCTTGATTTTTCAGCTCTGAGTTTGCCACTTGCTTTGGTGTTCTTTGTCTGCCATGATATCCTATGTTCATAGAATAGGTCATACCTCCAATACAGTATGTGTTGTGCATATAATGAGTGTCGTCCTAATTGAGTAACAAAAATGCCATGCATTAACTGTGTTTATGTAGAAATGTTTGGAGTACTGTTTATTCAGTGATGCAATCTGTATTCACCACTACAGTAAAAATTAGGTATAAAAATTAGATATTAGATAAAATTAACTAATCGGTCACTGTATACCAGTTAGCTTTCTTAGAGTCAAACTAACACACAGAAGGACTTTTGGGGATAGATCTGTATCCCCTGAGTTAAATCCCAAAGTTTGTGTTTATTTTCCTTTGAATTAAAATTAAAGAATTTAAATGACTAATGCAAAAGTATGATTTTTCTGCAGGATGCATTTTGCCCTGACTCATGCTGTTTCATTCTTGTTTCTCCTAAAACTGAGGTGGAGAGTGCAAACATGGAGACACAGCAGCTGTATTATTGGGAAATTTCACAGGTTCAGTGCAAAGATCTTTAGGTGGAGCTTATGTCCTTGATAAAGATGAACATTTTGCTTATTTTCTTTTCTTTTTTTTTTCATTTGGGGAAATACTGTAGAAGATAGACAGCTTTCTAAACCAGCAAGTATTAGAGAAAATGTGATTCTTTGGGTCATCTCAAAGACAAAACAACTCCCATTTGTTAAAAATGAGGAGTAACCATTGGCCCAAATCATGTCCTTTGCAAAAGGAAAACATTCAACACGGAAATGCCAGCAAAAGAAAAATCATGCAATCGTCCTCCAAGCGTCAGTGTGTTTTTCCTCCTAAGTGGGTTGCCTATAACTGGGCCAGAGTGCTCTATTTTTGCAACTTTCACAGCAGGAGGGGTGGTCTGCTTTAAATGACACCCAGAGACAAGAAATGTGGCACGATCTGATCAGGCAGTAATCAGCGGGATGTCATCACTCATCCAGTCCTCTGAGACACAGATGCAGAAATACAAATGGGTTATAAAATGCACAGTGGCTGGTTGTGGGTCCAGTTTAGATTCCAGCTGTGAACAAAATGATTGACAGCAGCAAGAGATTAAGATATCCTATAATATTAAATATTATAATATTAAAGCTTACCACCCTCTCTCTCCTGAGCCCTTGGCTTCTTGAGTCATAGTGCTTCTTCTTCTTGGTTAAGACCAGCAATGTTTTGAAGTGTTATGCATTTTTTTAAACAAAACAAAAAAACTAACACGAGAGACAAAAGGCAGGGTCATCATGGGTCAAATTCCAAACGAGACAATAGTTTTTCATTGCAGTATCTGACTCTATGTCCTTCATTTCAGTGATTTTATTTCATGAAGATGTTGAGATTTCCTCTGGGAGTGACCAGAATGGACAGGATTAGAGATGAGTAGATTGGAGGGACAGCTGGGGTTGAGTGGTTTGGAGACAAAACCAGCGAGGTAAAGCTAAGATGATGTGGACATATGCAGAGGAGGGATAGTGGATATATTGGAGAAAGGATGTTGAAGATGAAGCTGCCAGGCAGGGGGAGAAGAGGAAGACCACAGAGAAGGTTCATTGCTATAGTGAAGGAGGACATGCAGTTTGTGTAACAGAAGAGCAACATTTATTCATTCATTCATTCATTCATTCATCTTCTTCCCCTTATACTGAAGCTAATGTATCAATCCCTTTATGCCAGTATCAGTTTGATACAAACACCAACGTTGGTATCAATACTATCAATATTTTAATCAGTCTGCCCACCCCTAGCATAAACCATACAGGTACAATGCACAGACACAGATACCTGCTAATTAGTGCTAAGTAACAGACTGATCGTGTAGAATTTCTCCAGAAAGTACCTTCAGCTCAAACAGCACGGATGTGTCCAGTTTAGCAACTAACATTAGTAGAGGTAAGGGCCAGCGGGCTTAAGCCACTGTTTTGGCATACACCTGGCAGACAAAGCAGCCATGACCATAACTTAAAGCCTTACCAATACTCAAATAGATGCATTATTTAAAATAAATTTTAAAAAAAATCACCCACCATGCAGTTGTTACAAAAGTGAAAACTATCCATGGAGGTCAAAACTAATTTAGCACCAGCCTGTAAACCTGTTTTTCTTTTGTTTTGTTTTTTTGCTGTAAAGTTGGGCATTTTAACATAGGCGTCTGTAGGGATTTACTTGCATTTGTTCCCATCAAGTGGCCACTAGAGGAACTGCCGTTTTGGAGACCATGTTCTCTTTATGCAGTGGTTCTCAAACTTTTTTTGGCATGCCCCACATTCAATTTTATCATTCACAAAAAATAAAAAAGAATACACACTGAATACTTAAATAAAGCTGCATATCATCAGCACAGTAACATAGACAAACTCTGGTTTGTAAAAAAATATCCATTCACCTTAGTTTCACTTCCTTTTTTTTCACCTGGTTGTCCACACCCCACCTGCAGTGACTGTGCCAGTTTTAGAACCACTGGCTTAATATTTCAGAGGCTGCTGCTTGCGTGATATCCAGTGAGTTCCAATACTTTCAGCCTACAACTTTGACAAAATCTAGTTGGGACCCATTGTCAGGTCTAATATGCCTTTAGTAATTTCCTCTTTAAACATCTGAGATATTTTTGTACAAATAACTTTTCAAAATCTCATTGAATAAGACTTTATAATGTTAAAAAAAGTGAGAACTCTTATAGAAGAATTTTGCATAAGGCTTTAATTTTTTCCCATTTTATCCCATTAATAATCTAATAACTGTCTATTAGATGGAGTTAGGGGCCACTTTTCTTGTACTTTAGAAACTTTCATCTAAACATTTTGAGATTTCTGATGTTATGACAGTGCTGTAAACAGTTCAAAATTTTTGACTTGTTCTGAATCTTTAGGCTTCCAAAGTGCTTCCCAACATGAAAGGTCTGCAGGGAGGAACTCTATTTCTGGCCCACGGCACTGCTGACGGTATGCACATTTCCCCAATTCTCCTTGCAGAACCACACAAACAGGGGCTGAAATTTTCATAGTAACATCACACTAATGTGTGTTATTAAAGGCAGGCATGAGTCTCATGAGCCTCTTCTGAATGCCGAGCTTTGAAACTTGACCTCAGTGAGAGCAGTAGCTTTTATCCAGCAGTGGAATTAACCTCAGAGACACTTATTTGAACATTGTTTTTTTGTCTCTCTGCAGCCAATGTGCACTTCCAGCACTCAGCCGAGCTCATCAAGCACTTAATAAAGATTGGAGCCAACTACACTATGCAGGTAATCATTTGGCTCTTACAAAGAGCACATTTCAGTCTTAACAAAACTGGGTCAATAAACTGTCATCCTTCATTATGTAAGTCTGATTCCACACTTTACCTCTTCATATCCTTTTGATTCATTTGTTGAACACATTGGAAAATATGCTTATGAATGTTACTCTCATGTCTGCTGATGTGTTGGTTTTGCATTTAAACCCTAAAACAGGCAGATGAGATGCTCTGAGAAAGGTTCACAATCCTGAATAAAGTTTAAACAACCTTTCTGTGCCAAAGCTCATTGGAAAAGTGTGATTTTTAGGTGATACTGTAAAACAGATACCTATTCCCTTTTAATTTTCCTTTCAGTAAGTAGTTTGTCATTTTGGGAAATATGCTAATGAAAACACTCCAACATCTGTAAAATCATGTAAACTTGTTGTTTTAATAGTTTAGTTTTTGTACAAGTAAATCATAAGTTTTGGCAGTTTTCTGTACTCAAGCATTTGGGTGTTTGTTAACACAATGCAGAGTATTTTCTACATTTATTTGGTTTTGTTTTGCAACATGCAACAGGTTCAAAATACCCAGGATATCTTTCTGTTATCTGGTTTCACTTACCCCAACATTGGCAATAAGGCTAAGTGATGACACAAAGCTAGTTGTCAACACGAAAAGTCAGCTTGGGGTTTCCTAATCTAGCTATGAGCACGTTCACATGAAAGGGGTGGCATTGCCAGCATCTGACCAATCACATGGAGTCTACTGGCCGAAGAACAGCTGATTTTACAAAGGCAGATAAAACTAAGATATCTGAAAAATCGTGAAGAGGTTAAACACAGAATGCATGTTGAAAGCAACACAGCTGCTGCAGACAAATCTGCAATATGAGTGTCTTTAACAGTAAGAGCACTGTAAAATGTGTGTGCACTCCAAGTCCTGGAAAAGACCTACTATATAGTAATAGGTTTAGCCTACTTGAAGCCAAGAAGCAATGTCAGCACAAGTGCTGACTGTGTAACTTAAAAGTAACACATCATTAAAACACAGGGGAACCTGAGAAATTACAGCTGTTATACCATTAAATCAGTGTTTAGATATGCTTAAGATGGTCTGAGAGTAAAGAATAAATAATTAATTAAAAACAATAGATTTAAAATATAAGTTTACTCTTAGTGTTAATTTAGGTCAGCAAGTACAGATAGGTTCCTTGTTTTAGGATCACATATTAAGAACTAAAGAACAATCAAATTGCCCTGAAATTGTAGGCAACGGTTGATCTCTAATCTGGAACATAATCAGCTCCTGAGCATTTTAGGACTACAGCATAAGTTACATGGGGATGTAACCCTGAAGTTACCTGGAGCCTAAATCCTGCTTCATAGTACAGGCCTATGGGAATCTTGCAGCCATTGAGTAAGAAATGAACTCCTCTGTATACCAAAGTATTCTAGAGTTAATGCAAGGCCATCTGTCCAACAGGTGAAGCTTGGCTGAAATCAGGTCTTGCAGCAGAACAATGATTCCAAGCACAGGAGAAAATCTCCAACAGAATGTCTGATAAAGAAAACAATCAAGGTGTTACAATGGTCCAGTCAACATTTGTTCAAGACCCCTGTTGTGCACAGGCCCTAAACAAGAATTCTGAAATGTTTTTCATATGTCTTGACAAAAAAACTCAGAACTAAAGCAACTCTGAATCTGCTTACTTGCAGGTTTTGCAGCTTTTGACCACATCACAGAGCCTTCTTCTGCAAACACTGTTTGCTCAGTTGTTGTGAAAGTGTAGCTCTTAAATTTTAAGCCCACGTAGGATTTATTTGTTGAATGTCTACATCCCAGTGACAACAAAGCAAACTTACACATTTCTATTGTAGTCAGAACCTTCAATACAGTCAAGTAAATGAACCTTGAGCAAAGACTGTGAAGAATAAACCTTAAAGCTCAGAAATGTTTTAAAGGATGTTTAGTGCAGACAATATTCTGAATGTGTGTGTTTTGGGGTTTTTTTGTTTTTTTTGGGCAGATCTACCCAGACGAAGGCCACTTCCTTTCAAAGCGCAGCCAGATTCAGCTGACTCACTCCCTAATTGGATATTTCAGAGGATGCCTGCATGATGCTTCATCGTTACTCAACCAACGGGATGATGAGTGAGAGGGAACACAGTTGTTTATGAGTGTGTGTGTGTGTGTGTGTGTGTTTGTCCCCCCAGTATATTGAATGTGTGTGTTTTATACCTGTAGCACAATATGTGATGGACAAAAAAAGCTTCTTATTAACATATCAGACTAGTTTGTGTTGCTTGTCACCTCAATAGAAAAAGCTTCAGTTTTCACAGAGGTTACGAGCGCCTGTCTGGGAATTTAGTGCCTCTTTTTCCCTAACATAGGGGAAAGAGAAATGTAATTATATTTGAGCCCTGTGTACTGTGAGAGAAACAAAACGTTTCAAACTCCCACAGTGAGATCCCATTGGACCCCATTAATCACGGCCAACAGCCGATTTTAAAAAAGAAATTTTAGGGCCTTTAACTTAAGTGAAATGTCTGCAGACATTTATACAAGGTGTGATCCGAAGTTCCTGAACGTCATTCAGTGTCACAAACCATGCCTGATTTAAATTTGGTCCATCTCCCCTTCAGTGTCGTCTCCTAGTGCACCTCTGGATGCTGCTGCTGTTTTTAAAGCTTACCCGTCACATCCATGCATTTATCTGTAGTTTTACCTTAAAGTTTTGGCCCTCAAGCTTCAAAATGATCTGACTTTCCTGTGAAAAACCATCAGTGGTGAGGGTGCTGGAAAGAAGCAGACCATGGGGTCATTTCGCCCCCTCACTTTATGTGCATGTCTCACAATCTTTAGGTTACATTTACAAGGTTGGGGGTCAAAGATCAAGGCCACTTAGGGCCAGATCTAAGATCTGAGTTCTAGGCATTTCATTATTTTTGGCCCCTCTGCTTCTAAAATGAATCTTTATTTCTGGTGAGGAGAGCGCAGTGTAAAGCTGGAACCTTGAGACTAAACAGCAGTTTTCAGTAGAAGGTTTTTGAAACCTCTCACCCTGTGACTGCTGGGAATGGCTCTAACTTCCCCCTGTGATCCTGAATTGGCTAAGCGGAAGCAAATGGGTGGATGGATTTTTAAAGCTCTCAGATGATGCATCAGGGGAGGAGCATGCACTTCTTTTTTTTCTTTTACATTCACATGGTTTTGCACTGTGAATTCGCCCCCAATGGTGAGATAGTTGGTGCATAGTTCTACCCTAACATCCTGAGGCATGTGAGGGAGAACATTCAGTAAAAAAAAACACCTCCACTGCGATGTGTCATTTTGTGCAGACGCACAGCATATTAAAAGAGTAACAGGTATTTTGGACATAATACCACAAACAGCACTCACCACCTACTTAACCAAATATGGCTCCAAATGTAATTTTGAAAGAAAACTAAAGTTAAACGTAACTGGTTACTGTTTCAACAGTACTGTATTTTCACTGGAGTAGATTTGGTGTACATGGCAAGTACAGTTATGTAGTTGGTCATAATGTGACCTCTGTGGAGTTGAGGAAAAAAGTACTAGCACAGTGGAAGCATGTTAAATGGTCTGGTATTTATATAGCACTTTTACATTACAAGTAGTGCTTACTGTTGCACAAACATTAATGGCAGGGATTGAGCTGCCAACCTTCTGATTAGTGGTATAAAATAAGCTGGGATAACCTCCTGAACTGATCTGTTCTGGATGTTCAGTCAGGTGTCACTGTCTGGATTTTTGCGGTCTAACTAAGAACATAAAACCAAATTTGTCTTACTTAACAGAAGTCTATGCATCCAGTCATTCATGTATTGTCTATGACTTATCTGGGACTAGGTCAAGTGGGCAGCAGTCTAAGCAGAGACCCCCAGACCCCCCTTACTTTGGCCACCTCCTTCAGCTCTTCTTGTGGGACACTGAGGTGTTCCCAAGCCAGATCATAGACATAATCTCTCCAGAACATCCTGGATTTGCTCCAGAGCCTCCTCCCAGTTGGATGTGTCCAAAAAAAACCTCACCCAGGAGGTATCCCAGTCAGATGCCCAAGCTACCTCAACTGGCTCCTTTCGATGCAGAGGAGCTCAGTCATTTGGGAGGAGCTCTTCTCCGAGTTTCTCCCAAATGATTGAGCTCATCACTATAAGGTAGAGCCTAGATACACTGCAGAGAAAGCTCATTTCTGCCACTTGAATCCACAATCTCATACTTGTGGTCACTACCTACTGTTCATGGCCATAGGTGAGGGTAGAAATGTAGATCAGCTGGTAAATATGCAGCTATGCTTTTATGCTCAGCTCCCTTTACCAGAACAGAAGTCTGTGCAATTTCCTGTTATTTCTGGACCTTTAATGAACAGAAATGTATTTTAGAATATAAAGCCCTGCTATATTTCAACTTTTTTCCTGACCAGTGATAAAGAAAGAGGTTTGTGTTTAAATTCAAATTACATTTTTTCATTTGCAGCATTGATATAGATATGTGTGTTGTAAAGTCATTTTTCAAATCTGCTTTATACCACTTTATAGACAAAAGGGAACAAGCCATCTGTGAAGGAATTTGAACCCTAACTCTTTTGATCTAAAGTTAGACACCTTATTGATTAGGACATGTGGTCACACAAGGTGAGGAGCATTTACTTCCTGTATGGTTTGTAATGGTAGGACTTTTTGATCACACCGTGTATCAATTACAAGCTCTTTCTCTAAATATTGAAATTTAATGTTGCATGTTATGGTAATTACACCAATCTGACTTGACAATTGGATATTTCAAAATGCACAGAGGTCAATAATCTTCCAAAACTGAGAGTAAAAAATGTATAAAAACATCAGTTTTATAGATAAAGCCGTGAAAAAACCCAACTTCAAGGACATTTTCAGGGTGAAGTGTTACTTTCTTATTCCTTTTAATGCATTTCTCATTTCCACAGGGATTTGCCGTGCTAGTCTGTAGTCTATTTATTGTGGGGGCAGCTCACCAGGCATGTTCAGTCATCCAGCCTGTAGACAGCAATAGAGCTAAACACATGTACAGTACTTATGACATCATTTTTGTAATCACGCTCTGTTTCCATGTCCTTATTGAAAGAGAGACTTATTTATTTATGTATTGCATTTAAAAATAGATATTTACTTTTTCACACCTATTATTTTAGTGTTGTTTGTCTCGTTGCACAGAACGGTCACTATACTGTATGTATGCAGGAGTTTAATGAGATTCACTTGGCATTACTCTGCCCTTCCCTCGCTACTTGTAGTTCAACCTGCACTGCATTTTGAGATGCAACTGCCCTAAAAATTGAGATTTTCTGATGATAAACTAATCTTCTGCTAGTCTATTGCAGGTGAAATTATGACATAGAGCTTAAAGTATATATTTTATGCTGTCACTGCTGTCATGTTTGTATATATTTATATACTGCTGCGCAAAAGTCTTAAGCTACCCTTCATTTTTTACAATATTTAACTTCCAAGGAGCCAGACTTTCTTGGATTCTGATTCTAAAAGTGGTCTTAAGCAATAGTTCTCCAGGCTCTCTGAAGAATGATGTTTCTTTATTCCGTCTTCTTTGGACATTGGTTACTTTTTCCACTCATTTTCAGCCCAGTCCTTGTACCTGAACATTTTCAGAGGAATGACTTTTTTTTGTTTGATTGTTAAGCCGCTTAACACTGACCTATGAATATTCAAGCATTAAAAAGGCACAGAGGATGAACCAGTGTTATGTCTAAACATAATGGACAATTTATTAGAGCGTTATAAGAAAACTTGCTTAAGAGAGCTCAATCTTTGTTGAAGAATAAAGGTGGTCACACAAAATTATTGACTTTCAAGTTGAGTAACTAGTTTGAAATTGTTTTTTACCTTATGTGCTGTTTAATTTATGTTTGCATGTTTCAATAAATCATTGCACCTATTTCCCATTTTCCTAGCAAAATATAAAGAAATGATGGGTGGCTCATGCCTTTTGCATGTAACTTGAATATATTATGCTGTCATTTATTTTTTAGGTAGCTGCTGTCATGTTTTTATATATTGATATATGGTCCCAAAATTGGTTTAAAATCACCTTTAATTCCTTAGGTGACAGAAGCACTGTATTTGGCAATAATACTGATATCCTATTCTCCAACTTCAGTTTGTGCATTTACAGCTGCTTCAAGTCATTTTTTTGTAAATACAACATAGTTGTAGTGTTATCTAGTGAGCACTGCAATAAAAGCATCATAAGTGTTATGCCAACACGGCGCCCGAGAGCGCTCCTCGCTGTGATTATGGTTCTGAAAGTGATTCCTACAATTACCGTCGGACGCTCACAAGTGCCATCAATCACAGAGATGAGCATCCTCAGTGAGTTTCATCTCCACATGAGAATAAAAACAACAGTTAGAGGAGTCGGCGTGCATTGGGGTGATAATCCCCCCAACGCATGGCTACCAGGTAGTTGCCATGACAACTGTTTTGGTAGTCCAGGATACAGCCACACTCATAATTCATTTAGAGATGAGCGCTTTGCGTCGTGGAGTGAGCAGCTGCTGATGCAACATCCTCAAAGCCATATGTATCTGTGCTTTGTAACATGGAGTAAAGTTTAAAGGGAGTGTGAGTGTGAGGTGGGGGTTCTGTTTTGGGTTTGTACTGTGACTTGAGCTTGATTTTGTTGTTGGGGGTGTGAACACTAAGGATGTGGGATGAATGAAGAGAAGCTTATTGTATATTTTTGGCTGTTTTAATATTAAAGAATGATGAAGGATCTACATTTGGTTTGTTAGTTTCTTTTTTAAACAGAAGAACACTCAGAAAATGCTTTATATTTTAGTCCTTGTGTTAAGTGTCTTTAAATAAGCTTGGACTGTATATAAAAGATGGCCTGTTGGCCATTACTTTCTTTGGAATGGGTGGGGTTAGTATTAATGTAACTTTTACTCAAGTCTTTTACTAAAGTACATGTTTAATGTACTGTACTTGCACTTTAACCAGTTCTTCTGCTCAATTACATTTTGGTAACAAATATTGTCCTTTCTGTTCCATATCATTTGCTTTAAAACTTCAATTTCTTACTATTTTGCAGATAAATTGCATTATCGTATATCAAGCTACCCAGTAATGTATGTCATTAAAATCATAAGCAGCTGCAACATCAAAGAGATATATACATCAGTAATCAATAATTATGATCTAACAATATGATGGATGTTTTTCTGAAAGTGCCATTCAACATGATGAGTTTGTTTACTTTAGGTAAACTATTGGGCCACCTACACATTGTATCCACAGGAGCTTTTTTGCTACTAGTTTCAACTCTTACTGAACACAACATGTTTGTTCTACAAATAATGGACATTGTTAATGTCCTGGAGGATGCAGCTGTTATGCTCACTGGCTAAGGACTTGTGTTTGACATGCTATTAGCCAATAAGCATGTAGTGTCTGTCGGCTCATTCAGATCCACTCCTCACCAATTACAAAAGTGGCAATAATCAGCTTGAGACCTCACTACGGGAAGCCTTTGGTTACCTATTCAGGGGCATCCATCATTTATATACAGTCTATGGCAAGAATGGACTTAAAGGTCTTAAAAAACTATTAATATTTGCTAAAAAGTTTAATCAACTTACCTTTCATGTTAATGTTAACCCTTTCTTTTGTTGAAGGTAACTTTTTTCAGCTAACAGCTCTAAAGTGGAGAACAATGCTTTAATATGGTGTATGAATATAATAATATTGACTCATAAAAAGTTAACAGCAGTTTTCATGGCTCCCTCCTCCACAGATTAATGTCTTCAAAAACATCAGGGGACACTCAGCCTCATAGGAAGGTAGAGGACTTGTTTTTATCTACCCTGGAAGATTTTGTACTTAAAATCATATCTATAATTCTCGCCTGCCATTTGAGAGTCATTACCTCTTGCCCTAATCATCAACTGTCCCCCGTCCCCTAACCTCCTAAGACCACAAGTAGGTTCGTATTATTTGTGCATCAAGAGTCTGTTTGGCATTATTATTATTATATTTTGGTTAACATCTTCACATCCACCTTTATATGAAATCAAAAAAGTCAGTTTGATCTACTGAATGGTTGTTTAACAGCCTTGTGAACATCAGAAATTAACAAGTCTGATTCCCTAAGATTTCACATTTTAAAGCATTTCTCATAAAAAATAAGCTGTGTGGATTCTTGCATACCAGCTGTGCAATACACGTGCTTACAGTCAGTCTGCACTAATGAGACAGAGTTTTATATAGATTTATGTAGATTTTTTTCTGTTGGACAGCAAAGTGGCACATTTTACATCTTTATTGATATTGCCTTGTGTGCATCATTGCCTTGTTGATGTATCCTTCAGCTTATTCTCTGGCCCACATACTTCTCTTGATAAGGAAAACAATTTCTAAACTGACAGAAGTCTTTCAGACCAGCACCTGTGCTTTTAACATTTCACATTTAACATTTCACCAAAAATGGGAAAAGCAACAACTTTGTTGAAGCTTAGACCTCAGGTTTTCAGCTTAGAAAGGCTCAGAATTAGGTTGAAGAACCATGACCCTGATGTCCTAAATGTGGGCTAAAATTAAAGTATTTTTACACCCGCTTAAACCTAACATATAAAATATCTTCTTGCAAGTCTCTCTGCTTTTCAAACATCAAAAAGCTGAATTGTTTTTGCTATAATTTGTTCACATTTATTACTTGCAGGAGCAAACATCAATACTTTATCCCTCCACGCACAACAAGGCTACAGTCTGTCCCAACCCTACTGTGGTTATTTATTGATATCAGCACCTTTTAATTTCCTTTTTGTCATATTGAGCAGGTGCGTTTGTGTGGCAGCCTGGAACCCTGACAGATGCAATTTGAGCCTCACAGTCATGTAGAGAAGTAAACAGAAAGTAACAGTAAAACTTGCTGGACTGTGGCAGCAGACTTATGAAATACAGGAGAAAGGAACATTTATCTCTCAGCCCTCTGTGACCTTTATAAATCCCCCATCCACATTGCCTAGACTTGGCTCAAACTGAGCCTTAATTACATCAAAGCAATTACAGAGCCAATATGAAGGCCTCATCCACTGAGAAAGGGAGGAAAAGCTGCAGCGGAAACTTCAGAAGATGTGAATTAAGGTTGTCTCTGGTGGTTCTGCAGAAAATCTATGAAGAAAAAAAACCACTTTCTACTGTAGGAAATGAGAAATCAAGCTTTACTTTGGCACTTTTAGAGCACAGAATCAGCTGGGGGATGACCCTAGAGGCCATATTTCTGCACAGAAATAACCACATGGGTAAAAGTATACTCACACACTGATAATGCACTCTTCTCTTTAGCTGTTTAGACCTGCCAAAATTGACAGATGCATTGCGTTTCAGTTTCAATTTAACGTTAAAGTGTTTATTTTGAGGTACTAATTGCTCATTGATGTAAAAACCCCATTTTAAGAAAAGTTGCTCTATTTTCGAAAATGCAGTAAAAACATTTTAACTGTAAACTGATTTGAAGCTTTATTCTATTCACAAAAGTATAAAGAAAAGATTTTCCATAGTTTTCCTGATCAGCTTAATTGTATTGTATTTGGTGGCTTGAACACATGCAACAAAAGTTGGGACAGCATTAAGTCTACCACTGTATTCTATCACCTCTCCTTTTAACAATTTTTAATCATTTTGGAACTGAGGATACTAATGGTTGTAATTTTGTAATCTTAGTTCATTCTTGAGAGATGGTGAAGCATTTAGCACTGTTGCCTCACAGCAAGAGGGTCCAGGTTCAAATCCAGCAACCAGCCAGCTTAGGCCCTTTTGTGTGGGTTCTCTCTGGGTGCTATGGATTCCTCCCTCAGTCCAAAAACATGCAAAGGGGTTAGGTTAATTGGTGATTCCAAATGGTGGCCTGTCCAGGGTGAACCCTGTGATTCTCCTCTTTATGACGCTCCATTCTTTTTCAGTGGGAGACAGATCTGAACTGGCAGCAGGTCAGAAACCTCACACACGCTCTGAGTCTGTGAAGCCATGCTTTTGGAGCCCATGCAGGTCTGGTGTTGTCCTGCTGAAATAAGCATGGGCGTCACTGGAAGAGACGTTGCCCTAATGGCAGCATATATCTCTCTAAAATTCTAATATATGCCTCAGAGTAAATGATACCTTCACATAACTGTCTGGATGGTCATTTTCATCTTGGGCATAGAGAACTCCACACCTGTTTTTTTTTTTTTTTTTTTCCTTTTTTCCAAAATGAGACGAGCATAGCACATGGCTCCACAGCCTTTCAGTCCAGCTTAAATGAGCTTAGGCCCAGAGAACGCTGCAACATTTTTGCTCAGAGTCAATGTATGGCCTTCTCCTTGTCTAATGCAGTTTCAAGTTGCATTTCTGGATGCAGTGACAGACTGTGTTAAGTGACAACAGTTTTCCAAAGTTCTTTGAGGCCCAGGTGGCTGTATTTGTCACAGCAGCATGATAGTTTCCTAGGCAGCATCGCCCGAGGGTTCAAACATCACATGCATTCATCAGTGGTTTCTGACCTTGGCCTTTACACTCTGAGATGTCAACTTCTCTGAATCTTTTCACAATATTATGCACTTTAAATGCTGAAAGAGCTAAATTCTCTGCAGTCTTGCATTGAGAAATGTTCCTTTTGAGCTAATAATTCTCTCATGAATTTTGGCACAAAGGGATGAGCCACGACCCACCCTTGCTTGCGAAAACTGAGCCTTTGATGGATGCTGCTTTTAAACCCAATCGTGATACCGCACCTGCTCACAGTTAGCCTGCTTCATGTGAAGTCTTCCAAAATTGTTACTTAAGTATTCTGTGCACTTTTTAGTCTCATCACTCCATCCCAACTTTTGAGTGTGTTGCAGCCATCAAATTCTACATTTGTGTATAATTGCAAAATATAATAATAAATAGTAAAACTACTGAAAATCTTTTCTTTGTATTTCTGTCAGTAAAAGCTGTGAATAATCATCACATATTTTTGTTTTTATTGCAGTTTGGGAAAATATGGAGTCTGTAAGGTATTGCTTTTGATTTATGCATCACCATTGCCTGGAGATTAAATTTATATAGAAAAAAATATGGACTCAAAATGTTACACTTCTATAAACATTTGGCTTTTTGGTGGAAAATATGATAAATGATGTTATTTTGGTGGCAGTGATGGATGAATCAGCAGAAGAATATATCTACTTTTGACAGTTTTTGCACAAAAATGTGTGGTAAGCACACTTTAGGGTGTAATAGTGTTTATGAGTCAGAATAACTGTAACAGTTCATTCTTTTCTACAGTTAAGATGGTTTAGGTTCCTTTCAAATTAACACCACCCTGACATCTAGTGGTCCACCACCCACATTTCATCCAGACGACCAAATACAGCCATTGAAAGCTTTTGTCTGTAGTCTTGTATTCCTACAAATTAACAGAAATTTGAAGGGATATTCACATTTGTATTACTTCATTTCATAGTTTTTTTTTGCCATTAATGACCTCTTATTGAACTCTATATTCTATCTTGGTGTCGCTTGCACTTCAAACTCGATTTTAAAGAAAAGGACTGCTGTGTTAATCTCTATCTTACTAAATACCGAGCTGGTGTTTGAGACTCTCGGGTAACCCAAAGGAAAACCTGTTAAATAAGAGCAGAGTAATAGGCTGAAAATTATTGTCTTTCCAGTAATACCTGTCTGCACTGGTGTAGGTTTTTAAAACAGTACTAAACATATTGGTCTGTTTACCATTAAAAATAAAAACTTAAATAATGTTAATAAACTGTATTAGGCATAATTACCTTAGGATTAAAGAGTCCAACAGATTCAAGCTCTAAACTTTAATAACAGAGCTATAACAAAAGAGTTTCAATAAAGTTTTGATGATGAGAAGTTTGGTTGTTGTAAACAGGTTTATTAGAAAGAAGACAGAGACACTCTCTCTCACTGGAGAGTCATTTTTCAATAAAACCAAACACCGTGAGATTCAGCTCAGACAAACTGCAGCTCTGCAGTGTTTATTAGTGGTCTGAACGCCAGTCGTAAAAACTGCACTTGAACACTCAGACGGCTTCTGGAGGAGACTAATAAAGATGACATTAAAGTCTTTGAAGAGAAAAAGGCTCTTTTACACATTTTAATACTCCTCCCCCTCTTCATCTTCTTCGAATGAGTCGATGCCGACCTCTTCGTAATCCTTCTCCAGGGCAGCCATGTCCTCTCTGGCCTCTGAGAACTCTCCCTCCTCCATCCCCTCTCCCACGTACCAGTGGACAAAGGCCCTCTTGGCGTACATCAGGTCGAACTTGTGGTCGAGTCGAGCCCATGCCTCGGCGATGGCGGTGGTGTTGCTCAGCATGCATACAGCTCTCTGCACCTTGGCCAGGTCGCCTCCAGGAACCACAGTGGGAGGCTGGTAGTTGATGCCCACCTTGAAGCCAGTAGGACACCAGTCCACAAACTGGATGGTGCGCTTGGTTTTGATGTTACTTATAGCGACGTTGACGTCTTTTGGCACCACATCGCCACGGTACAGCAGGCAGCAGGCCATGTACTTGCCGTGACGAGGGTCACATTTTACCATCTGATTGGCCGGCTCAAAGCAGGAGTTGGTTATTTCAGCCACGGTGAGCTGCTCATGATAGGCCTTCTCTGCTGAGATAACAGGGGCGTAGGTGGCCAGGGGGAAGTGGATACGAGGGTAGGGCACCAGGTTGGTCTGGAACTCAGTCAGGTCCACATTCAAAGCTCCATCGAACCGCAGAGAGGCGGTGATGGAGGAGACAATCTGGCTGATGAGGCGATTCAGGTTGGTGTAAGATGGCCGCTCGATGTCCAGGTTCCTGCGGCAGATGTCATAGATGGCCTCATTGTCCACCATGAAGGCGCAGTCAGAGTGCTCCAGGGTAGTGTGGGTGGTCAAGATGGAGTTGTATGGCTCCACCACAGCTGTGGACACCTGAGGAGCTGGGTAGATGGCAAACTCTAGCTTGGACTTCTTGCCAAAGTCTACTGAGAGTCGCTCCATGAGGAGAGAGGTGAAGCCAGAGCCAGTTCCTCCTCCAAAGGAGTGGAAGACGAGGAAACCTTGGAGCCCTGTGCACTGGTCAGACTGACAGAGGAAGATACAAGTTACAATTTAAGCATTTAAAAAACATTCAAACTCTAAATCAGTGTTGTTATCAATAATAAATTCAAGAAGAGGCAGTTTGAATTTTAGCTCTTCTCTTACCAGTTTGCGGATCCTGTCAAGAACAGCGTCGATGTGCTCCTTTCCTACGGTGTAGTGACCCCGGGCGTAGTTGTTGGCGGCATCCTCCTTCCCTGAGATCAGCTGTTCAGGGTGGAAAAGCTGGCGATACGTTCCTGTACGGACCTCATCTGAAGGAGAAACAGAGATGGTTTGACAGCATGTCAATAAATGAAATGTGGAAAAAACATCAAAAGACCCCTAGAAGGTAACTGGAGTCCAATTTATAGTTGTTGTGTTGACCCTTCTCCACAACAGAAACTTTGACTTATCAGAATTACAAAAAACTCATGTGTAACTAATAAAATACAGTGGCTCTGTTCCATTTCTCACAGCCTTAATAATTACGTCCTTGCTTGCAAAGACAGAATCAAAATATTTAATGAAAAGTAAGTTTTTAAGATCTGACTGAATTTGATTGGCTGGTTTAAAATAAAATGGGCGTGGCTGCAAAAATTTGCTTTAGTCCAATGGCTTGAAATGAACTTTGGCCAGACCATAAATTCATAAAAAATAACAGTTAAAACATCAACATTGTCTTGGATCTACCTGTTAAAGTAGAAAATTATTAACTACTTCAATCTTGCTAGGTTTAGAGACTTTATATACACCATTTGCTTTTAAACCCTTCACAATTTTCAGGCATCTGTATTTTTTGGCCACTCAGGGGCCACAGAAACAAATCATTCCCTATTAACTAATAATCGGCTTGACTTGGAGTAGAGTTTGTGTCCTTTTGATGAATCAAAAGTCTAAAATTTACTCCATTTTAGCTCCATTTTTGGTATCCACCACATCCTGAGGAAAATATCAGGCTCCTCTGCTACTAAATTCTCCTCTATGTTCACCAGCTAGTCTGTAATTCTGTCTATCTGCTGCTCAGTGCTGAGCAATGACATTGTTTTTATACCTCTAACAGTCCCAGCTATGCAGTTCTTTGTGAAAGTATAAGCATTTCAGAATGGGGCTTATCATGGTTGATTGGTTAAGTAATTTAGTGTCTACAGTCTTGTCTACTATTTTTAAAAGGCTCTGATGACTAAAACTAGCATATTTAAGTTTCACTGCAGAGCTACAGGGTTGCAGAGGAAACTCAATAACAAGCAAAGGAACTTTTTAGCGCTTTGTAAAGCTGCTTACAAGCCAGATGCTTCAGGGGCTTTTGTTGGAAATGCAGCTATTCCTTACACTGAAATATATAATCACTTAATTTAGTAGAAAAGCTAGTTTAACTCTAAATTATTCCGCGGCTAAAAACAACAGCTTCCACCACTCCTTTAACGGCCTTAACTCAACTCCTAAAAACCCGTTCTTCAATCACACTTCTCTTCATTGTGTTCCTGTTTTGCACCGGAGAGTAAAGAGAGTTCCCACCTATAACAGTTGGCTCCAGATCCACAAAGATTGCCCTGGGGACGTACTTCCCAGTGCCCGTCTCGCTGAAGAAGGTGGTGAAGGAGTCGTCGTAGCCTCCGGTGGGCTTGTCACTGGGCATGTGGCCATCAGGCTGGATGCCGTGCTCCAGGCAGTACAGCTCCCAGCAGGTGTTGCCCATCTGGACACCAGCCTGGCCAACGTGGATGGAGATACACTCACGCTGTAGAGGGAAAGAAGAAGAGGAGACTTTAGTTATTTTTGTTTCTAAAGTCATGTGAAAAAAAAAACATTTTCACAGGACTCTATGCAGTCCTCTGAAAAACTTAGTACACCCCATGATTTAATAGCTTGTAGAACCACTTTTAACAACCATAACTTGAAGTAATGGCTTATCTGTATGACTTTATCAGTCTCTCACATCATTGTGGAGAAATTTTGGTCCACTCTTCTTTACAACTTCTTTGATTTGTGATTTGAGGTCTGGACTTTGGCTGGACTATTGCACCACCTCGATTCTTTTACAGCCATTTTGTTGTAGATTTGCTGGTGTGCTTGGGATCATTGTCCTGTTGCATGACTCAATTTGGGCCAAGCTTTAGTTGTCAGAGAGACTGCCTCACATTTTGCTCGAGAATACTTTGCTATGCAGAGGAGTTCATAGTCAGCTCAATGACTGTAAGGTGCCTAGGTCCTGTGGCAACAAAAAAAAAAAAAGTGCTGTGCATTAAAAAACATATTTATTTTGGTCTTTTCTGTCTAAAGGACATTGTTCTGGAAGTCTTGTGGTTTGTTCAGATGCAACTTTGCAAACCTAACTTGAGCTGCCATGTTCTTTTTAGAGAGAAGAGACTTTCTCCTAGCAACAAACAAGCCATACTTGTTTAGTCTTCTTCTAATTGTGCTGCCATAAAGTTTGATATTAAACATACTGAGGCCTGTAGAGTCTGAGATGTAGCTCTTGATTTTTCTTTTCTTTTCTTGCAATTTCTCTGAGCATTGCAGGGTCGTGGGGTGAACTTAGTGAGATATTGATTGGGGCATTGTGTTAACACCCACAATCCCTTAATTCATCATGCACACAATACCTTGGAATATTTAGGTCTAACTGTTTTGCTGGATACCTTGATGCCAGCGTTTCTGCCTTTAAACCTGTCTTGACCTGTTCAATATGACAGTTGAGCTGTAAGCAGACTGGGTGGAGTCAATATTTGCACTACGGCCTGATTTCTGTGAGTTCAAATTTCCAGTCTGCATCTGCAAACTAATGGGAGAGCAAGTTATCAGACATCCATGCAACTAGGACACATCAAATCAGGTGGCACTGGTCTAAATTAGCCAGCAGTAGTGAGTAACACAGTCTTGTCAGTATGTGTGAGCAGTTCAAAGTGCTTCCACACCCTGTTCAAGCATTTCTGTTTGCTTATGAAAGATATGGGTGGGGGTGGAGAGTGGAAAAAAGTTGTGGCTCATCATTTGGAAGTGGCCTGAGGGAGCTTTTGGTTAATTAGAAGGTACTTTCAGATTCTCCTTTTTTCCTTTTCCCTAAAGGGTTGCCACAGCCAACAAATCCGCATCTATGACCAGATGCCCTTCCTAATGCAGCCCTTCTATTTATGATATCCTGGTACTGAAACTAGGAGTACACTGGCTAGTGACCCCCAACGGTGGGCTTGTTGCAACCTTTTGCGTCTGAGGCGAATGTGTAAACCACAACGTTATGCAGGACACCAGGAGCTGTTTGGTTAACTGGACTTTCAAAACCAGAATTAATAAACCTGCGGTTTAAATCAAAAAAGTTGCACCTTTAAAAAGGAAATTAGCCTCACTCATGATGCTCCGATAATCCCTGCAGACTGTTTTGTCCCACAGTGTTTACATTATTACAGCAGTTCGTGTGCCAACAAAAGACCATCTGTCCACTAAAACACGAGCGCGCACATCATGTGCTGCTGTGAAAATGCTGTTCATACCTGCCGAGACAAGACTTCAGTTAAAACAAACACTGATGTATTTATGGATAAGAAATAACTTCATGTTTACATGGTGACTTGGAGGGAAAACAGATCTATTGTTGACCTCTAACCCCATTTTAAAGTGAGGCATGCCTCTTTTGAAACCAGTCTCTCTTTAAACCAATAGCTTAGCTTAGAAACAATGCGGCAAAGCATGTTCTTTATATAATGTATGCTTAAGTCTGATAGTCAGTCTGGAGGCATGTTTTATGTTTGAGAAGATAAAAGGATTTT
This sequence comes from Etroplus canarensis, assembly GCA_015106775.1. Taxonomy (NCBI): domain Eukaryota; kingdom Metazoa; phylum Chordata; class Actinopteri; order Cichliformes; family Cichlidae; genus Etroplus; species Etroplus canarensis. The sequence goes on from VUQH01034962.1 coordinate 33,094, forward strand.
AGCAGACAGGTATTTCAGGAATTTTTCAATGCAAGAGACCAAAAAAAGCCCAAAACTTGGGATTAATCGCCACAAACCAAGCTTCAACAGAGAATAAGCATGCTTTAAATGTTTTTCCAGCTCAGCTTTGTGCTTGTTGTGAATTTTGATCCCTTCGCCTTTCCCCCCCTTTAAAAAGGCTTGTGATCAGGGCAGAGGAGAGGTCACCGTGACGGGGGAGCTGCCAAGTATGGTGATGGCAGACAGCTATTTTGAGTGGCGTGTCATTCACACGACCCTCGGAAACCAGCAGCTATACTTTTTCCACCACCAACGTGTTTGGACCACCACACTGCAGCTTGGATCACGCACATAATCTGCTCAAACTACAAATACATAGTGTCTCTGCAAGATGCAGCAGGCAGCTGTGAAATGGTACAGGATATTACAGAAGCATATGATGCAAATTTAGCAAGAAGTGTTCTGACATCTGTTGGCTGGATATGGGGAACGTAGGCGTGGCGGCCTGTTTGGTTGCTGGTGTCGCAACATGCCACACAGCCTTGAAATATACACTTCCAGGAAAACAGGGGGTTGAACAGAGTTAATTTCTGCTTCCTGTATCTTGTCCCCTGACTGAGACGTCACGTTTGACGTTTGGCTCTCCACAGTAGAACACAGTGGAGCTTTGTGCTGCAAGTCTGTGGTATAACAAAATGCAGAAGTGGATATGAATCAGTAAATCACTTGGTGTTTCCTGGTTCTCAGATGAAAGTGAACTGGAGGGATGTTGGTCGTGTTTCCATGCTTTCATGCGTGTTTTTCCAACCCCTGAAGGGCCCGGATGGACAGAGTAGAACACCTCAAGCAAGCTGCTAATTATCTACATTGAACTTCACTCTTTAAGATAAAAGGCGGGCTAACTTTTCATACTTCCTCCTCCTCAACAGGAAGTGACACAAAAGCCCTATTCTTGCTTTTGCTCACTCTTGTCTGCCTGTACTTTGCAAGTGATCTGCAAACATTACAACACTTAGGCAAAAGGGAAAGGTCAGAGTCCTGAAGTTTACTGTCCTGCACTATCATCAGAAATATGTTTGCTACTTCTCTTTAAAATCACATTGCTTTAAATTGTTGCGCTCCAAAGGCCCAAAGGTTGAAAATCCTGCAGCTTATGAGCACACTGCTGAACAAATACAAATGTAAAATACACAAGAGGCTGCTGGAAGCCACATCAGCATTCCCAACCAGCCAGGCAAGCAAGCACGCCCCTCCTGACAGACTCACAGTCCTCCAGGCCTCATATGGAAACAGTTAACCTTTCCTGAAGCTGGAGCCAGCTGCCTGTTAGCATGTTTTCCACTGATTGACTTTATATTTTAAACATACCATAGTTTTCTGTTGCTGAGTTTGTTGTACGTGCTGTAGCAGCACCAAAAATGATTTTCAGAAGCAGCCTGGGGGCCATTAAAGTAGAAAAAAATAGACCAAAGCTCAGGTTTGTAACAAGTTTTGAGAAGAAAGGGTGAACCTTGAAATATATATACATATGTAGATATAAAGCTCCATTTCAATTCATTGATAATAAAGGATCAACACAACCAGTTAATAACAGTGATGCCTGGCTACTTACCATTATGCTGTTTTATTGGTTCTTTAAGGGTAAGAAGTAGTAGTTCAAAGCTGCAGGTTCTCACAGCGCACCTATAATGAGATCTCTGTGAGGGAAGTCACATCAGTGTGTGTCGCACACACTTTTATAGCTACTATAGGAGGTGGAGGAGGCGGAAGAGAGGTGGAGCCATCAACAGCTGCAACTTTGTTCTTTTTTTCAGAGTAAAAGAAGTGTTGTCTTTGACTTGTCATAATAAAAGCACATTGCAAGCAATTTGATATAATCTTCCAATAACAGCTATTAGGAGTTTAAGAATACAAGAGAGCAGCCAACCGTGCATTTCATCATATTTATCTAACAGCATGAGTTGCACTTTTAGATTGAACTGATCCTACTAAGCTTTTCCTTATTTGTTCACATATGTACTGTTCCAGTGGGAGATGCTCATATTAGACATGGCCAAAGGTTCAATCATTGAGGTCAATGTATGTAAAAGCAATCCCTGCGAGACACCAGCTCAGCCTTCAGACTGTTCTAAACACTCAGGTTTAGACAGTTTTTTCTACTCTTTGCTCTGTATTATGTCACTAAGTGTAGATCTTCCTAATATGGTCATTTCAAGAATACATCTCTGGCTGTGTTTATAGTAGCATCACCCACCTTCAGGTCCCTCCAAAAGTATTGGAACAGCAAGGTCTTTAACTTATTTTTGCTGTGCACTGAAGACACTGTGTGCCGAAAGATGAATATGAGAAGAGAAATCTGAGTTTCAGCTTTTATTCTCTGGTATTTATATCTAAATATGTTAAACAACAATAGACACAACACATTTTAGATCAAACCACCCAGTTTTTCAAGTGAGCAAAAGTGCTATAATAGAATATTAACTAATTTGAAGTCAGAAATATTTCATATTTCTTGCTACCCCTTGCTTGCAGTAACTGCATCAAGCCTATAACCCTTAGACTTCACCGGCTTTCTTGTTTTCTCATTGGTTCTGCCTTTCCAGGCTTTTACCACAGCATCTTTTAGTTGCTGTCTGTGATGAGTTTATTTCTTCAGTCTTCTCTTCAGGAGGTGCTTGACTTGGCCAGCCCAAAAACTTGCATTTTCCTTTCCTGATGAAGTCCTTTGCTGAGGTGGCAGTGTGTTTTGGATCATTGTCTTGCTGCATAATAAAGTTCCTCCCAATCAATTTGGGTGCATTTTTCCATAAATTGACATTGTGTAGACTCCTGCAATCATTCTGTTGCTGCCATCATGAGTTAGATCATCAATAAAAATTATGGCAGTCTGTTCCAGAAGCAGCCATGCAAACCTAAGCTGTCACAACCTCCACCATGCTTCACAGATGAGCTTGTATGTTTAGGATCAGGAGCAGATCCCTTCTTTCGCCATATTTTGGCCTTTCCATCACCTTGGTAGAGGTTCATCTTTGCCTCATCAATCCATAAAACTTTACTCCAGAAATATTGTGGCTCATTTCTGTACTTTTTGCAAATTCTAATCTGGCTTTATGTTTTTTACTGCTGATTGGCTTGTATCTTGCAGTATGGCCTCTGTATTATTGTTCTCTAAGACTCCTTTAAACAGTGGACTATAATATTACACTCCTGCTCTGAAATTTGTTCATGATGTTATGGACACCAGTATTGAGGTTTTTCTTTACTGCTTTCACCATTTATTTGTCATCAGTTGTTTTCCCTGGACAACCAGTTCAATGCCTGTTGTTCAGTACACCAGTGGTTTCCTTCTTTTTCAGGACATTTTCAATGTTTTTTAAATACGTCTGATGGATGTTCCCCCTTTTCTCAGCCTCAGAATGGCAGGCAATTCTCCCACAGACAGCTCTCTGGTCTTCATGTTGGCCTACCCTTCTGAACTACAAATATAGTCTTCACAGGTGAAAGCCAAAGCTTAAACTGAGATATCCAGGGCTACTTAATGAAGACACAACTGTCACTTGTCACGTTCCAATACGTTTGCTCACTTGAAAAACTAAGCGGTTTGATACAAAATGTATGTTCTATGTTGTTTAACATATCTGGATATAAATACCAAGGAATAAAGGCTTAAACTGTGATCTCTCTTTTAATATTCATCTTTTGATCTCACACACAAATGTCTTCAGCGCACAGCAAAAACTAATTAAATGGCATTACTGTTCCAATGCTTTTAGAAGGGACTGTAGTTCAGTTAATATCTCTTCAACACGATACACAAATGATTTAGACATAGTCTTGGATAGCAGCAAGAGTGAACAGGAAGGTTTACAAGACAGTTGTGATGTATGGTTTGGAGACAGGGCACTGACAAAAAGACAGGAGGTGGAGCTGGAGGTGACAGAACTGAAGATGTTGAGATTCACTGGGAATGACCAGGATGAACCGAATTAAAAATAAGTACATTTCAGCTCAGGTTGAGCAGTTTCAAAACAAAGTCAGAGAGGCAAGGTTGACATGGTTTGGACATGTGCAGACGAGGGGTAGTGGATATACTGGACAAAGGATGTTGAAGATGGAAGGAGATCCATCGTGGCGACCCCTAAAGGAAGCAGCTGAAAGAGGAAGAAGATGATTGTTGGCTGATCCTCCATTGTGGTTAAATGTGTGAGATTCTTTCCTTATGAAGATCTTCACCACCAGTATATGTCTCCCTGCACACATGAACAGACTAAGTAAAGAACCGCTTGTGGTTAAACTTCAGTCTTGTGCCTGAAACAGAAATGCATTCTTACCTCAAGTTAACTGAGCAGCACCATCCCTGCTTGGTCAAATGCAACTGCATTTCTACAGTTTCATCAGCGTTGAAGTCCCAATGACACAGCTATTAATCTTTTGGAAATAATCAAACATTTATAGTTCAGAGAATAAAATCTCTTTCAGAAAGCATCTGAGACAATATCAGAACATGCTAAATAGAAATGGCAACAGAATAATTTAAAAAAGCAGGTTTTTAAATTCACTGTCATTGGTTAAGAACAATAAAATCACTTCGCCTTCACTTCAATGATAGGAAACTTCCCAGTAACAAATATCTGGGCTTCTTGGCTCTCTGTCTAACACTCGAGAGCTTTGCTCCAACCGTGTTCAGTTCAACATTCAACATAAGGCTGACATAGTGCAGGTTTCCTCCTGATCCTCTTTAATCTGTAACCTCTGAGTCATCCTACTCCTGGTTAGAGAGATGCTGGTGAGCAGGAAACGCCTCCTTCTTAAAGGCTTGAAGCTGTTGGTCATCTGTGGGGGATAAAGTGACACAAGAAAAAGATGAGAGTTGTGACAAGAGGACAGTGCACATCAGAGTAAATATATTGTAGACAAGGCAGGCCTCCATAGTTTGAGCAAATGTATGCAAGCTATTTTCTTGATTTTAATTCACAGTGGTGAAGAAGAGAGTACAAGCAAAGTGTAAATAAGTGCTAGGGGTGCTTTGCAAGAGAAGGATAGCAGCAAGAGTGAAAGGGAAAGCTGCTATGATGTTTGGTTTGGAGACGGCACACAGACAAAAAGACAGGAGGTGGAGCTGGAGGTGGCAGAGGTGAAGATGCTGAGATTTTCAAAGTGACCAGGATGGACAGGATTACAAATGAGTGCATCAGAGGGACAGCTCAGGTTGAGCACTTAGGAAATAAAGTCAGAGAGGCAAGGCTGAGATGGTTTGGACATGTTCAGAGGAGGGATAGTGGATATATTGGACAAAGGATGTTAAAGATGAAGCTGCCAGGCAGGAGGAGAAGAGGAAGACCACAGAGAAGGT
>VUQH01034966.1:0-10612 GCA_015106775.1 Etroplus canarensis
CGGTGGCACTGACAAAAAGACAGGAAGCAGAGCTGGAGGTGGCAGAACTGAAGATACTGAGATTTTCCCTGGGAGTGACCAGGATGGACAGGATTAGAAATGAGTACATCAGAGGGACAGCTCATGTTGAGAAGTTTGGAGACAAAGTCAGAGAGGCAAGGCTGAGATGGTTTGGACATGTTCAGAGGAGGGAAAGTGGATATATTGGACAAAGAATGTTGAGGATGGAGCTGCCAGGCAGGAGGAGAAGAGGAAGACCACAGAGAAGATTCATGGATGTAGTGAAGGAGGACATGCAGAGGGTGGGTGTGAGGGAAGAGGATGCAAGGGATAGAGTGAGATGGAGGCAGATGATCCGCTGTGGCGACCCCTAACGGGAGCAGCCGAAAGAAGAAGTGCAAGTGTCTCCACAGTGTAGTGGTTCACACTTTTGCCTTACAAGCGAAAGGTCCCTGGTTCGATTCCAGGTGGGGACACAAGTCCCTCTCATCATGGAGGGTTGTGTCAGGAAGGGCATCCAGTGTAAAACCACGAATTTATCCGCTGTGGCGACCCCTTGGGGAGAATACAAGGGCACAGCTGAAGGTACTCTAGTGTGAAAGGACAACTTTGGACAATGTCTAACCTGATTATCTGAACTTTTTCCATGGATAATATGCAAAAATACCTAGACAGAGGTTAAATTTTACTAGAATATATTTTCAATGGTTCCAGTTAGTTTCTGAAAGAGGGCAAATTAGTTGAAAAGCTTAAAAAAATCTTGGTGTGTGGGTCTGTGTGTCAGAAGTAAACATGAGTTTAATAAACAAAAAGTCAATGTGGAAAAGAGAGATGTACTGATATTCAGTGATTCTCTAGCTTTAGCTGAGGAGGAAAAAAGTAATGTTCTGAGTAACAAAAGAATTGTAGTAATGTTTATAGTTACAGTTGTGTTGATACCATTTACAACATAACTTTAAGTTGCTGAAAGTACCCTCAAACTCTTTTGTACATGGGTATTTATGGGATAAAACAGCAATGCTTGGGATTAAAAACAAAAATAATGGTTTCTGTGATTTCAAATTTTTCTTTCATCCACAGTATTGTTAATAAATGTGTTTGACACAAAAATTAGTAAATATTTTATGCTTGCTATAAATATCACTGATGTTTACAGGAGGAGATTCAAAGTTGAAGGAGTCTGGCAATGAGCTTCAGTTCAAAAAGCCATCAATGCCATCAAAGCAATTTCCACTACAGACATGATTAATGCCAGGAGGGCCAGAATTTATTCATATTTATGCTGTGCCACTACAAACTTTAGTAAGCTTGTTTTTAATCACACAATTTTTGACACTGTGGGAGATGAAAAGTGCATTGTCATTTATTTATTTATTTAATTATTTTTAGAAAATAGACCTCTCTATGAGAGAAATCAAAGCGCTGTGCTTTGGGGAAAACTTCAATAAGCCAAAAAATATTTAGCTAAAGCGACCTAATGCCCTGATTAAACAACAGGCAGAGAATGAAGAAGTCTTTCTTCATTTCCATTGAAACAAAGACTTCCTGTTTTATAACCCCACCTGGGACATTTACAAGGCTGCTGACGCATGTTACTTCACTTTTCCTTTTTTTAAATTCATGCTTTCTGTGTTTAAAAAAACTTCCATGCATGATAACATTTAGCTTCTTCTATATCAGTAAGGAAATGTCAACAGTGCAAAGAGAAAAATAAAGTATCGGGACCAGTAATCAATGACAGATGTGCAGTAAGTTCTAGAGATGTACTTAAACAGCCTGTTTTGGGTAACACTTCATTTAACCTCCCATCTGAGCAATGACTGGTTTCACAGCGATGTTGCAGTAATTAACAGATCCCTGCAAGGTTTAGACACCCTTGAGTCATAAATATGACTCTACAATCTGCTCGGCTCCAAAGGTCATAAATTACAGACTATAAACGGTTTGTCTCGTGTTTTTCTTGTTTTGATCCCAACCAAGACTGCAAAGTGTAACTGTTAAGTGTGAAAGGTTTATTATTGATGACTGAAATTTTAATGAAACATTCTGAGATAACAAAAATAGGAGCTGACATTCAATAACAGTTTGTTAAGAGATGTTTTAAATTAGGTACTTAACCTTATGGAGTCAAAGGATGTGCCAGCGTGTCCACATCACATGACCACAAATCACACGACATAGTTGCAAGACACAGCCATGCCGAGTCTTCATTTCAACTTGTGTTTAAAGTGCAGACTTCAAACTATATACCGGTTTTTAAATTGTATTGATAGGCCAAATAAAACCAGACTTATGATAAATAATTTACGCCATGATTTCCACGTGCGTTTTTTATGCGTTCGGTGTACAGAGGGCGCTTACAAGCCAAATGTGCTTGCGGGGGGGGGGGGGGGGGGGCCCCCCCCCCTTATCCTATTGGTGGAAAAATGCACCACATCAACCAATAAAAACATCTTATGGCATTTGATTGCTAAGGAAGAAGGGGAAGCTTTGGGAGTAATGGCAGCTTCAGTGTCATCTGAAATATCACCAGCTCTTTTTACCTCCACCAAGGAGGTTGTTTTTATCTGTGTTTGTCTGTCTGTGTGCAATATAACTCAAAAAGCTCTGAATTGGATTTTAATAAAATTTTTCTTGAGAGGTGACGGTATGGTTTAAGCAACAAACTATTACACCTTTAGAGGTGATCTACAACACAAATGATTTTAAAATTCATTCTGCTTGATCTAGGAATTTTTTACTTTTTTAATTCTATTTATCTATTGCATGAGCAATTTCAAGAAATTTGGTTCCAGCTCCACAAATAGCTATTATACTTGCATAAAAATTATAGTACAACATCTCCATACGGTCTACCATAATGAAGTTTGCTCAGGATCCAAATTACATTCAGGAACTAATGATACAGAATGGTGAAATATTTAAGGTTCATGAGAAATTCGTTACTGTGAGTTAGCAAATAATGTTACAGTCTTGGCCTGGCTGAAGGTTTGCACTGAGTGCGTCTAGTTGATCACATGTTTAGTCATTTGTGGCACCAAGCCCAAGCCTGACATCCTCTTTCTATCTATCTATCTACCTACCTACCTACCTACCAAAAATGCAGTAGGTTAACAATTTATTAACACTTTTGTTGTTAATTGTATATTACAGCAATAATGTCACTAAATCCCAACCCAGCAAACTTAGTTGAAACCATGTCAGCAGTTAGACTGCAAAGACTGAACTGCAGACAGACGGGTGTTGATGTTGTTTCAATGTAGAAAAGAGGTCAGGTCAGACATCTGTTACAAGTAAGAAATGTAGCTCAGATTATTGCAATAAAGGAATTAAATACATATTTCTTTGTGTTTTTTTAACATCCACAACTAATCTGGTTAGTGCATGGTTGTGCACAGACATCCACACAGTGTGTTCTCCACTGAGAGAGACTTCTCTTACTGTAGCCTGTTTTTTAACAAAACAAGAAAAAAACACTTTCAAGCAATTTATGTACATCTAAATTCCATCTTGTTTGTTGCATGGTGAACTTAATGCAACAGACTGTTAGAATCACCACCATGTTCCTGATGTCAGCATCATAAGCCTAGAGATATTGCACTTACAAGTAAGTAATGAAATAGATCAGTAGGATCAGGCATGAGCTTCAGAGTTGAAGGGCCCAAGTTTGAGACACCTCCCTGGGGGGGGTTGAGCTTTGATTAAACAATCAGAGCTATAAAAATATTTTTGGACAATGTTTAACCAGATCTATTTCCGCACAAATCTAAAAGTTTTCTGACTTTTAGACGAGTGGACCAGTCTGCATTTCTTTCTCATTTTTCATTAACTGGCAGAGTAGTCACAGTGGGGGAAAAACAATTCTAAACAAGCTTCAAAAGTCTTCATCTAAGCTTTGATGGCAATGTAGTCTTATACAGGCAATATCATTTTTTAGTTTTTGCATCACAAAGATAAATGAGCCAAAAATGGACAATCCAATTTTGTTATCTTACCCATTAAACAGTTTAAAACAGAATTTCATTTTTAAAATCACAATATGTCTATATTACAATAAAATAAATTACAAATATCCTGTTGGAAATTTCATGCACGTTGCCAGCTCCTAACAGGGAGTCTGATGACATTTGCCAGTTTACAGTTTCCTGCCAACTTGGTCTAAAGAGAGAGGGAAAACACCAATGCTAATCTACTGTATACAGCTGGAAATTCCCTTATATTAACCAGGTTTCTGAAATGGGCCAGATTTGAACAGCTGCTGGCTTCCACTAATCTTCAACCTACAAACCTCCTTTTCAATCATTGTTAATTCTGACATGAACACAAATGGGTTGAAGTAGCATTAAAAATTACAGGTTCCGTCTGTGTGCTTAAAGACAGACAGTAAACACAGGCAGAAATGCTAGAGGGTGAGGTCACTACCTCATTCAACCCACAAAAATATGATGGAATCAAAGCATTTCTAATTGACTTGTCTTGCAGCCCAGCCCCCATCCAATCTTTCCCAACCACTGCCTTGGGGTCTCACTGCATCTGCCAACCCTCCACTTCTAGAAACCACTGAAAATACAATTTGTGTAAGTTACCTATTTAATTTGTACTTATTTAATTTCAGCTCATTATGAGAGTCTTTATTGCAGTTCACTGTCATACTATTTTTTCTCCTCTGCTCTCTGTTTGAGTGTGGTGTGTCACAGAAGAGACAGGTGAAGCCAAGAAAAACAATTTGCTACTCAGTTTTGTGGTCACTCTGTATTGCAATAACATGAACATAAAACAAACAATTGTCAGTTGTTTAAAATCAAATATGGAAAAACACTGAGTGAACCCCAAACATCTCAAAATCAGCCCAAAACATATGTATTGGTTGCTGCACCCTCCTGACAGGGAAGCCAAAATGGAAAAACAGCCCTCCGCTCCCCTGCCACGGCCACCCCCTCCAAAAGCAAGTCAATCCAGGGGAAAAACTTCCATGTATCCATGCCCATTCAAGCAGAAATGCAGTTTGTAGGCGAATAGAGGGTGTGAAGAAAAGGGAAGGCTTAAACCACAGGAAACTCATTGAACTAAATGATGGACCGGCAGAGTTCCATACAGACTGCTATTACTTAACATTAAAAGTGACAACATGGTACACATTCAACATCAGTAAACCACAACTAAATAAAATGTAGAAGAACTAAAAACAAGACATAAAAGCATCTTTAAATCTGTGGTTTAGAGAAAGGTGGTAGCAAAAATTGCCCTTGCGACTGCCGCTAATCACAAAAGCATGATGATGCTCCCATGTTTTTGTTCAAAGACGGCAAAGCTGTTTGTTGACACTTTCAAAACTTCCTTCTGTGTACCAACACTGGGAAAGCAAGGCCTAAAAGGACTGATAGGACTGTCCAGTTTGTCACCACCCCCACTGGTCAGCCCTCGCAATCACACAAAGGATCTATTGTCGAGCACAATGGGGTCACCCTCTCTGTTCTCGCTGGTCTGATCCTAGTCAGTCACTACTCATAGACACTGGAAGCTTTCCAACTACCAGGCAAGGATCTTCTAAGACAACATTCAGCCTGGACTGCCTTCTCTTAGAAGATTTTGTGTCCCTATAATTATCTAAACTGACTTGCAGTAATGTTAAGAGTTAACATTTACTTGAGAACTTAAAAAGTACTGTTAAGTACAAAAGAAAGAAATGTCTCTGATAAGGAACAAGTATTTGTTGCATGCCTGAAATGAAATGAAATAAAATAAAAAAGTGATTACGTTTATATAGGTAACTTATTCATGCTAATAAAAAAGGCATGACATATCTCTCTACTTTACTTAAACCTCACGCTTTTTTGCATTATGTTTGGAGACCTCAATCTGTACATTCCTCACAATACAATAAAGTCAGAAACCTGATGTGGAAAACAAACATGCCATTAAAATTTTGTGGAGACACCAGGCTCTTTGTGTTTGCAAAGGCTGGTAAAATTAATAAATCTGATCTGACAACACTGACACACAGAACCCACCAAAAAGTCGGTGAGAGTGATAATCCCATCGTGTCTAATCTGACACTGAACATACAGTAAGTAGGTGTGACGTTTAAACACACTAAAAACAGACTTCAATCTGACACAACGCCCTTTGAACTAATACTTTGACATTCGAAGACATTTTGAAGTGCTTTCAAGTGGTATTTTCTGTAAGTGTGGTGGACTGTAGATAAAAACCTACTACAAACAGCAGTTACGTACTTACCTTGTAGCATGCATCTGTATGCAGACTCTGAGATGGCATATATGTGTGGGGGCATTTCATGTCTCTTTTTGCCCCTATACATCTCAATGATATTTTCTGAGTAGATGGGCAGGTTTTTGTAGGGATTTATGACCACACAGAAGAGACCAGAGTACGTCTGAAAAGAAAAGAAAATATGGTTAAAATATGGTTAGTTTATCAGACAGAAGCCCTAATGTCACCATTATGTCACGGTTAATATTTTATAGAACTTTAAGTGCATTGATTGATTATACTGGACCATAAATAGACAGTGAATAAGCACAAAAGGACACTTAGATGTACCATCATAGGAGAGATAACAAATTTTAGTGGATGCAATACCACAGCAAAATGTAAGAAAATCACAAAAAATCAATTTATTTGTTTGTGTTTGACCTGTTTCTAGACCTGAACCAGTAGTTGTAATGCCTAAATGTAACCAAGTAACATTCATTCATTCATTTTCTTCCACTTATCCAATTGGGGGGCTGGAGCCCATCACAGCTGCTATAGGGGGAGATGGAGGGTACACCCTAAACACTCTGCCAGCCTGTCACAGCTCTAACACAGAAAGAGACAACCATTCATACTCACATTCACACATACGGTCAATTTAAAATTTCAGTAACTTTGGACTGTGGAAAGAAGCTTGAAAACCCAGAGAGAACCCACACAGGCACACAGAGAACATCAATACACCGCACAGAGGGACCCCAGTCGGCTGGTGGATTCAAATCCAAGGACCTTTTTTGCTGAGATGGTGCTGACCACTGTACCACCATGCCGCCCAGCTAAACCAAATGATGACTCTCAACTCTGCCTGCTTTATAACTGTATGTCAAGGATTGAATTCAGAAATTAGTCAACCTTGTGTTCCCCCATTTTTACAGGCCTATTGTTCAATCTTGTGTTCCATATTCTTTACAATAAAATTGATTAATTACAACATGAATGTAACCAGCAGTGGACTGGTAAGACATGATTATCATACTGTGAATTATAACTTTGCAGAGTTTGCTAAATGAAATGTATTCAGACACAAACACACTGCATTAAACTGACAATTTTGCCCTGAAATCCTTTCACTGACAACAAAAATCAGAGGCAGCAGGAGGTGATCTTAATCCAAAACTGAATATCTGTCTTTCAGCTTTGTAATGCAGTCAGACAGGCTAGGACAGGGTTAATCCCTGACATGTCTGGTGCTGCTCGTACATTAACTCCAAAATGTGTGGGGTACACAGTAAAGAGTACATGAAGCCAGATTAACTATCTATGAGTCATGACCAAGCTTAAAATAAGATGCAAAAAGTGTAACCACAGCTTTTTTCCTGATACATTTTACTCTTCTCCAATCCCTGTGATCTTGATTACAACTTTCCTTAAGCTTTTAGATCCTTTTCTCTGCACTTTGAATCTCATTCACCTAACTAATGTCTGTGCTTGCAAGGCGAATGTGTAAACCACTACACTACTCAAGAAAGTAAGGCAGAGAAAGCCTTTCACTTTGCTGGAGGTTCACACAGTACATTCATACAAACACAACACAGTCTAGAAGTGAAATTATTCAAATTTTAATTTATTTCACAGTTTTGCTTCTGAAATTCCACATTCTGTTTTACAATATTTTCTTGTTTATTTTCTTTCAGCAAATCCATTTTCCAACACCTTTGCTTCAGTTCAAATTCAATTCCCGGAGGATTCAGTTCAGTTCACAGATTTTTTAGCCATTTGTTTCCAATTTAATTTTAACAGAAGTACAAGGAGATTAATTTAATAAGCTTCTTTTTAAAGCCTAATAAATCCACAATTTTTTTTCAAAGGCTGTGAGTAATTGTGATATCAGCATTGACCAGAATAACTGTGATTCCCCCCCATAACTGAAGAACCTTAGTTACTTTAACACTCAACAGTGCAACATTATCACTTAAATTATAAACATCTAACTATACTACTTCATAAAATTATTATTTTATTCCAGTACACCACATAAAATGCTCACAGACCAAAAACAAGCATAGGACTCTAGAAGACTGTAATGATCTATGATACTGATTTAATCTATAGTGCCCAAATATTCACTGAAATCAAGATCATAGTAAACTTAACAGATTTAATTCACACACTGCTAGAGATGGAGTTGCTGAAACTGAGTTAAAACTGCAGTTCTCACAGAAATGCATATACTGCTGAGACTACCATGCAATGGATATCACTAATAGTGGTTGTGTGGTGCTGTAGCCCACGTGTTTGGAGGGTGGAGTAATGTCACCAGATGGCCACCAGCCCATCCCCCCCACCTATTCTATGTGCACAGATGCTGTAGACACAGCTCAATGGTACAATCTGGCCAAAGAGAGATTTGTTTCTCTGGAGTCATTAGCAGTATTTAAACTCCAACATTTTTCTGCAATAATGGTACTGAAATTCCTACTGTTAACACTCATAAAATCCTAAATGCCATTAATTATAAAAGGTAACTTGAGCTTACAGGATGTGTTAGAGGGAAACAGTTATAATAACCCCTTCCCAGACCCCTACGGTGGGCACAGTGCCAGGCAGACAGATCAGTGATCCTGACCTAGTGTGGACAACAGGCAGTGGGGAGAGGGATGACTCAGCTGGCTGTCCTTGATGGTGGACCTCAGGGGGTATACAAGGGACTGGCGGGGCTCAGGGTAAGGGGGTTGTCCGCCTACATAACAAGGCAAACTAGACACATGTCAGCAGCCACCAGCCATAACAGACCAGAGTGCTGTGATTCCATCTCAGATGACTTTTTACAAAGGAATGATGCCACAGAGGAAAGGTATCAAACCTTGCTTGGTTATGGCAAAAATCAGTCACATTATAGTGAAAGCTGAGTTTGCGATTACTTAAGAGTTTTAAAAACTATGGATTTAACAAACTTGAAAAAAGGAGAAACATTTGCTTTTAAATAAATGGATTTCCTACACAATCTGGCAGGGAGTAAATCTGGACTCTTGTGAAGGGGCAAAAGTAAAGGAAAAGGATGTGCTTAAATCCAAAATAAGAGCATTACTGTGGCACAATAATAATTTTATCTTGTTTCAATAATCAGTGGAAGCTCAATGTTTAAATGAAATTAATATTAAATTAACAGTCCCAGAAAATATTTAACATTAACACACGACAGCTGAACATCAAGAAACTATGGCCACCAGAGGAAAACTGACAGTCTGAAAGGTTTTCTGACTCTTCAGAAATGTCCAGATAAGTGTGAACAAAGCAACACTTAGCAACAGAACCTATCTCTGTGGGGAAAGGAGAAAAGATTTGTGGCGTTTAAATCAGTGCTTTCCATTCTGACATAACCAGCAGTACTTTGCTTGCTTCACAAGGAAAGTAACAAATGTATTTGTTTAGCACATTTTCATTATTTCAAATCATTATCAGACAGACTGAAGATACGCCTAGATTTAAATTTGCTTTAAATCTTGAGGCGCTCTTAATCTCACCCAGCAGAACTTAATTAAAATGTAAAGATTTGTCATCACTGTGGGAACCCCCACATTCAAACAATGCTGACAGCTGCAAAGACTGAAGGCTACAATTAAATTACTGTATAAAACCAAACAAAAATAGGAAATAATCTGTTAAGAACTCTAGGTGAAGTCATCTTGTGGCACCTAAGACTCTACGACTGAATGATGTTCATCAAAGTTTTTAAACCACTAAAACCAGCCGTCAGTGCAACAACCACAAATAGCTGATTTATTTCTCCAAACAGCAAACTGTGGTAGACATAAGTCCACAGTACTGGTGTCTCTGCACACAGATGGTAAAAACCCACAGAAATGGAAAAACGGGATGAAATAAAGCAGCAAGTACAATTACATTCTACTGCTGTGATGATGAGAACAGGGATCAATAAAGCAACTACACTTGCTGGTCAATTTATTAGGTATACCTATTTAACTGCTCATTAAAACAAATATCTAATCAAACCAGCCACAGGGGCCCACAAGCCAGTGTAGTCCTAGTGCCGGTCCCAAGCCCGGGTAAATGGTGAGGGTTGCATCAGGAAGGGCATCCGGTGTAAAAACTTTGTCAAATCAAATATGCGGATTCATAACACGACTTCCATACCGGATCGGTCGCGGCCTGGGTTAACAACGGCCGCCTCCAGTGCCGTTAGCCAACAGGGTGCCGGTGGAAACTATGCTACTGTTGGCCGAAGACCAAGGAGGGGGAGAGGGGGAAAGCGTGTTAGGAAGCAGAGAGAGAGAGAAGGAAAGGTAGGAGGGTGGAGGTGAGAGTACGGACTTTAAATATAGGGACTATGACTGGTAAAGGGAGAGAGCTGGCTGATATGATGGAGAGAAGGAAG
>VUQH01034968.1:0-31450 GCA_015106775.1 Etroplus canarensis
GAGAGTCTCCACAAATGCCAGGCAGACTCCTGCACCCTGAATCTCCTCCTGAAATACCTGAAATGTACAAATGAAAAGAATAAAAGGATCAGATTTTTGTCATGTACTTAAATTTTGCATTCATGCAGTTTTCTTGCATATATACAATTCCCAAGCATTTATCCTGCAGCAAATAAACCACCTTTACTGCCACATGGCCATAATCATTATCTGCTATCACTGCTCCAATCCAAGTCCAGTTGAAGCGTATGACAAGCCGTGCCACAGCCCGGGCCTGGTAAATATCACTGGCCATGGTCCTGAAGAAATTTGGAAATTGTTGCCTGTCACTTAGACAAGGGCAGCTAGCAGTATAGCTCATCTGAAATACAAAAACCACATGCACATGGTAAGGGATGTTTTCCACTCAACAGTTCTACTATCAGTGTAGATCATTTGGCCACAGGGACAGTAACTATGAGTTTATTCTACCACTTGAACAAGTCAAAGACACAAAAATTAGGTACTATTTATGCACCATGATCAATCAGAGTAGATCTAAAACCAATATAAAAACTTATTCTAGTTTTCGCTTTTTTCACATTTACTTAATTTCTTTTTTTTTAATAAATTGGAATATATTTTTGAATTTCATGTAACTCACTAAAGGTACAGAGAGTGGCCCCAGAATTCTGGAGAGTGTCTGGGCTGTTATAGATGAGGCACCACCAATGATCAAAGGAATGGGTTTATCACCTGATAATATTAAAAAATACATTGAAATAAATTAAGTTTAAATCTAAAAAGCTCTTAGTTTTTTGGAATTTCATTTGGTTAATATTTAGTGATGACATATGACAGTATGAGGTGCATGGAAAAATAGATTTAGTACCTCTCCTTTCTCCTTTTTCCTCTCCATTCCCATCATGCAGGGCTGTTGTGTTACAGCTCATGTTATCTCCTCCAACCAGTGACAGTGCTGCTTGCAAAGCCCAGTGTGGGAGGGCACAGCTATCACGTATATGGTAGCCCAATTTTACACCTGGCAGCAAGCTTGCACTGTGATTGATTTCCTCTACTGCAAACACCATAGCATATAAATACTGCAATGGAAGATTTTCCAGTCTGAGAACCCAATAGAAAAAGAATGACAGAGATATCCGTCAGAATGATGAAATGTTTTTGAAGCTGTTGATCTGTAATAATCTGTACGCTGATTATTCAGTATTCACTTGTGTCACTCCATTAATAATTATAACATCACATTATTAAAAGGGTGAAAGAAGCATAATAGTTAACTGAATTTGAAACAGAAAAGATACAGATAATAATGCACCTCCTGTTTGTTAAATATGTACATATGAATTATACAGAAATGATAGTAAACAGTGCAGTTTAGAGTTTTACCCAGTGCAGGGTCTGTAGTATGGCAGCTGAGTGAAGTCCTGGTCTGTTGCCGGAGGATTGTACCGAAGACTAAAGAGCCCACCAATAACTACATCTCCATCTTCAAACAAACCCTCACCAGGTGTACCCCACCTATAACAAGTCATTGTCTGGACCACCTGCAACCCCACCTGGAGCCCCATCTGTCTGCCCACAAGTCCCACAAGGAGCAGTGATGGAGCACAACCACACCAAACAGTGAAGATCCAGCAGACTGAAGACATGGTCAGAGCTGTTCTAGATATTTTAAATACACACATCAAATAAAACAATGTCTCACTGGCAAAACGCACATTAATAACATGTGTAAAAAAAAAAATGTTTAAAGATAGAAGACCTTAACAGTTCCTGAAATCAAAATGTCAAATTGTAATAAATCAGTCTTTATGCAACAATGAAAAGTTATTATTTTTCCTGGACATTTACCTGTGGAGGAAAATATTTAAAGACAACGTAAGTCACCAAATGCAGCTTCCACTGATAACTGGCACAATATTCAAACTACAATATTCAAACTATCACATACCCTTCTTCTGCACTACAGAACAAAGATGACGTTCTAGGTGTTTATAATAGCTACAAAGCAGATGATGGAATCAGTAAACAAGATGGCACTGCACCATAAGATTTCTCTCAAAGGTGAGGGCAGAACAACACTGAGGTTGATTAGTGTGTGATGCAGAAAGTAAAGTATTTACCTGGAAGGTGGTAACCGCAGACACCAATCAGATTTAATTTAATTCATTTTGTTGATCAGGATTAGAAGGTTTGATTTAAATGAATGAATAATGAAAAAAACAAGGCCAGACATTTCACACAGAAGGGCCCATATTTGCCACACTATTGTTCCCCTAATGGTCGACTATGAAGATGTGTTATTGAATAATTTATAAAATAAAACTGCCTGTTTTAGAGTAGTGTTCATATTATTAGGAAAAAAATTCATCATATGCAGTAAATAAACAACAGAATATTTTGGTGTTATGTGTTTCATTTCTTTTTAATTCATCCAGATTGCTTTAGTCTCTGAGGCCTCTCTTTTTTTAAATGTTGCATTGTAGGTGCCTCAGAAACATTTTTATTGCAAAATTAAAGTAATTTTCAATCCTTTAGGATGCTTAGTAAGTAGCACAAATACAATCCAGTCTATTGAATTCCCTGCCACAGCACTCTAATGGCATGTAGAGGAGAAATCACTGCCAGAATTTCCACAAGAGTCCACTAACAAATGTGGGAAAGCTTGTTTGTGCTTGTTGTTGTTGTAATTGCAAAATATCTCTCAAAGTGTTAGTGGAAACTGTCTTGTGGAATGCCTCTAGGTCCTCACAGAATAAGCACTGAGACTTTTGCCACGCTAGTTGTACCAACCACATGTTGTTATCTGTCACAATTTGGCATTCAAATGGACCCTAAAGTAATCCAAAGCTAAGATTTGGCCTCTGCCTATTAAGCTGTTCAGTGCTCTGCAGAGGCATCCTCATGTCTCCAGAGAACAACAAAAGGCATATTTGGTCCACTAAAACAAGTTACACTCGGCCTTAAACTTGACAGATGCTACAAAGATAGCCTGAGCAACCAGTTCAGGTCTTTCCCTACACCTGCTGCTGAGACAAGCAGATGTGGTACCTTGCTATTTGGAAGGAGGACATAGTGTTCATACTTGTCACCATCTGCCCTTCCAGCTGAAAGTAAAAACAGCAGTGACATCTCAGGGATTGGGTCTGAGCCCTCTGCCTCTTTATGTTTGCCAGCTGCTGCTGATACCATCTGTCCTGGGATTGCCACAGCTTTATGTGTTCTGATGAGTTTTCAGTTCAGTGGCAATTGGCCTACAACCAATTCTGACCACATATTGAAAGTTTTTCCACCCAATTCAAATCAGTTATGGTTATATATATATATATATATAAGGTAACATGTGGTTTGACGCCAGGTTATTCCAAATCAGGAAAAAACAGTGCTAAAAAAATAGCCTGGACTACAAGACCAGAAACGCACTGATCCACGTGTTCAGAATAAGAAGCAGAAAAGTTTGTAAGAAATATCAGCAGCAAACCAAAAACATGGGATTGTAGTTTTCACATGGGGAAAAATTAAAACACCATACTATTTCAGTCTTCTTCAAAATGATGCATGTGCAGTATGTATATGTAGGAGCCATAGATTCAAATAGAATTCAGTTTTTGCTCATATATTATTATAAGTGAACAAAGTCTCCTTCTTTCAGCTGCTCCTGTTAGGGGTCATCTCAGGAGATCATCTGCCTCCATCTCACCCTATCTTTTGCATTCTTCATGGCCTAATTCATTACATCCATGCTCTTCCTCTGCCTCCTAACATGCTTTCCCTTTCTCCTCCATCTTTGCTTCAGCCAAAAGTAGCACTGTTTCATCCAGGCAACATGTTGACTAAGTGGTCGTTGTTAACCTGGGCCACCACCAATCCCATATGGAGTGTCATATTATGAATATTTAATTTGGCAGTGATTTTACAGCTGATGCACTTCCTGACACACCCATTTACCTGGGCTTGGGATCGGCACTAGGAGTACACAAAGACACAAGTGATGTAACGTTTGTGAGAGACAGATGACAAGAGAAAAAATCTCCATTCTGGAGTTTTTTTAAAATAAGAAAACAGGAAAAACTGGACTTCTGTTGAGACTAAATTTCCAGGTAATCATAAGGACGGTATGCATTCAGTAACTTCAGAATTTTTTCCCCCTTGGGTTGAATACCAAAAATAGCAGAATTACTAATATCCCAATTCATTAATATTGCTTTATTGCCCATCATTTATGTGGCTTTCTAAATGCAAAGTGTTTAAACTTGTTCTCTGGTGGTAAGTAGTTCATTACTACTTAGCATTTGGACCGAGAAAAAATATTTTTAGACTGAAGAATGAATTGTTTGCACAGCTGTAAATGTGCTGTAAGCAAAAAGGGAGTTACAGTATATTAAAGCAAAGATGATGCAGGCCTGTTTGTAACAGGTAATTCGAGATGTACATAGAAAACTGATGCATCAGAGCTTCAATAAATGGTTTAACACCTCCATCTGCTGGCCATTACTTGGTCAATGCAGTTTAAGCAAAACTTGTATAGCATAGTCTTAGAGTGTATATGCTATGTACCTTTTTAATGTAAATTGTATTAACAATGTAGAAGATTCAACCTGCCTGGCAGGTGCTTCTTCTTTGTATAGAGTCCAATGCCGTTTTATTCATTTAGCACCAAATTATAACTTCAGTCATCTCAGGGCAACTTTGTGTATTTGATTTCTATTGGCATTTGGAGTTTGCCAGTTGTGTTTGTATAGTTTCATCATGGTTTCATCATCATTTTCAGTTTATTGTTAACAGAGCATATTAGTAAGACTAAAAAGTAATATAATCTGGCTTAATCTATGTAGATGGAGTAATAAAAACAGCAATGTATGGAACAAATCTTCAGTGACCCTAAATGAATACATTGTCCATTAGTGTATTTAATTAAAGAGAAGAGGTGCAGATTTTAATGAAAACACAGGAAAACAGAAGAGCTAGCCACAATGACAGAAAATACAATGTTTTGACCACCATTGCACTTAAATATCTTTTTTTAATAATAGCCTAATTTCCCATTTACTAACAGCAGAACTGCTGCACTTTGGTAGGTATTTAGTTGCCAAAACAGTGTAATAAAGATTGATATGCTCACATTCAAGCAAGAAAAACTATCTAGCCATAAGATGCTTCTTTGTGTTTTTCTCAGGCCTTAAAAGAATAATGAAACATTTTGGGGCAAAAATGCAGAGCAGTAAACCATAGCTTGAGGCAAGTATTGCAAAAATTTCCACAGCAACAACATACTTCCCAGGAGAGCTAATGTAAGCAGGCACAAAGGCCACCCAAACAGCACAGAAAATCAGCATGCTGAAGGTGATCAGCTTGGCCTCGTTGAAGTTATCAGGAAGTTTCCGAGCAAGAAAGGCCAAGAGGAGGCAAGTGCAGGCCAGCAGGCCAATGTAGCCCAGGACCAGTGAGAAGCCCACTGAAGATTCCATGAAACATTCCAAGGTGACCTTTGACCCTTGAAAACCAAGATCACGTTGAGGCCTGGGGGGGCTGAGGGAGAGCCATATGACACAGATAATAACCTGTAGGACAAACAAACACATCTCACAGTTATTGTTATAAAGGGAAGCTGCTCATATTCATAATTTCAAAATATGTAGGCACACTTTAAAATACAGCACGGAATTTCCAGTGTAATTTTGTTGTACAAATCAGATACTAAAAAAATTGCTTAAATTTTATTACTCCACTGTTGTTCCCCATAGTTTCTTTTTTCTGTGTGAGTAACAGCAGCAACCAGTAAGTATTTTTTGTACTTGATTTAAATAATGAAAATATTTTAAGTCACCATAGAGTAAATATAGAATTGTCGAAAATTTTCATGATTTTATGAATAACATATTTGCACCTGTATAAAGGTGAAGAAGCAGACACTTCCTCTCTGTAGGCCAGGACCAAACCACTTCATCAAAGCTTCAGCACCAGGCCGTGCTGAGCGGAAAACAGCCAGAACAACAATGGTTTTTACCAGGAGGCAAGAAACGCAAAGTACAAAGCTGATCCCAAATGCAGCTTGCTGGAACCGACAAGACCACACTGATGGATGACCAATGAACACCAGTGAGCACAGGAAGCAGAGCTTCAGTGACAGAAGAAGCAGGAAGCTCAGCTCTGAATTGTTGGCCCGTACCTGGATGTAACAAAGAAAAAATAAAAACGTGAAACAATGAATGAATGAGCGCGAACTGTCACTTTATGCTTGGATCTCACCATAGGTGTTTGACGGTAGAAAAGAAACACCACAAAGACAGCTGTTGTCACAGTGACACCAGACACAGCTGCTGCAGTAAGAGTAATACCCAAAGTTTCATTAAAAGAAAGAAAGTCCAGCTGGCGAGGGATGCAGGCGGTTCTCTCAGCATTGGACCAGAACTCAGATGGACATCTCTCACAATTAAATGAATCTGATAAAGGAGGGAGGGAAAAAGAAGGTAAAAACGAAAAAAGTAGATCACTTGCCTGAATTACAAGTCAGGGCAAACACTACCCCAGAGTTCAGATGGACAATGCTCACATTTCCTTACCAGTTTTATTGCTAATCTCCCCTTCTGTACATGGAATACAGTCAAAACAGCAGACAGGTTCTCCTTTCCTATCTGCTATCCGTGTACCTGGGGGACAGCTTTCACTGCACACTGAAACTGGAACCTAAACAAAAACCCAACTGACATATATTATAATCTTATCAAAATTGAAAAGAACCATACTTCATGCAGCATATTTATTATAATCATTGAGACAGTTTATTGATATGACCACCTGATTGGAACCTGCGCTCCACTGAATAGCTGACTCATTGAGGTGCAGGTCAAATCCATCCACATGACCAACCAAAACAAGTTTTAGTGCCCCCCCACGAGTGTTCTGCCAGTTGACAAGGTCATATTTTGCTGGAGGGTCACCTCCTTGAAAATAAAACACTTCCCCTTGTGGTGTTGTGAGATTCACTTTGTTGAGGTGTTGCAATAGCTAAAAGCACCAGATTAAGAATAAACTGTTAACTTTAAAAAAAAAAAAAAAGAATCTATATAAAAGTGCTTTATGGTATACAAGTAATATAGTCTTAAAGTCAAGATGTCACATGAGAATTATAAATACCTCCACAGCTTTGATGTGTTTTGGAGACAAGCAGGTGGAATTGTTTCTAGCAGAGCTGTCTCTGTTGAGGCAGGAAAGTAGGCTGTGAAGGGCGTGGGCTGCTGCATAAACAGCAAGGTAGACATTATACGCCACTCTTAGCTGGGAGGTGCCACTCAAGAGATGGTGCACTCCCGTCATAGACTCTGTTCCACTGCAGGGTGGGAGAAAAGCTTTTTTTGCATGGGATGAAGTAGAACTATTTGACAGAGGGCCAGGCTCTGTTCTGAGTAGAGAAGAGGAATATGTTAGGAGTGATGTGTCCACATAACTGCATCCAAACTCTTTTTCCCAATATTCTCTCAAGAACTCATCGTCAGGATGACGAAATGGGTTCAAATTTTTTAGATAATTTTCAAATCCAGGTATTGCTGAACTTCGAATGGCAACACCAAGAACGCCACTTGCCACCTCTGAGATGGCAATATCTTGGAGAAGATCATCACTAGTACTCCAAGCCTCACTGGCCAGAAACTGTCTGTCAGTCACCTAAAGTAAGACAACATTAAAGTAAAGGAAGTTTGCAATTAAAAACAATAGCAGTTTTATATTTCAAAACACAAGTTTGGGTTTAATGATGAAGTTTGTCTTTTGCTCACATTTCTCTTGGCAAGTTCCAAAAATACTTTCTTTACATCTGTATACCAGCAAAAGATCAGAATCACTCTTGCAGTTGAAGCTTGGATGGTGAGTGCTACACGTTTGGCATCACTCACAATGGTTTCTCTGTGGACAGTCTCTATGAATTCCAAACATACTCTTTTCCCCTTTATCTCTTCCTTAAATACCTGAAATATAGAGGTCAAAGCAACAACTATGTTTGTACAAAAAATATATGTCATTTGTATCCTATATGAAGGAGAGAAAGATGCTATCCAACAATTTACAGTACAGTAATAAAACATACACCTGTATTGCCATTTGACCATAATCATTGTTTGCAAGCACAGCTCCAATCCAAGTCCATTTGAGGCGTATGGCCAGCTGTGCCATTGTCCGTGCCTGGTAAATATCACTGGGGATTGTTCTGAAGAAGTTAGGGAAGTTGTTCCTGTCACTGAGACAGGGGCAGCTGGCCAAATAGCTGATCTGTGAGCCACACAAACATGCATTCAACACAGCTTTTACAACCGTAATACATTTGAATTAATTTTAAATGTACAAATATATTTAAGACTATAAAATATTTTCAACAGAGGTTTATTTCCAAAAATCAAAACTTACAACTGGTACAGAGAGAGGCCCCAAGATCCTGGACAGTATTACCCCTGTTGTAGATGCATGAGCACCAATGAGCAAAGGAACAGGCTGAACACCTGATGATTAGATGAATATTTAAATTAAAACAACACTTTACAGTCATGCAGTCATTTTAGTGGTTGTTTTCATGGCCTTTGCAAATATTAACTTTGATCCATGTCAAGTCGAACCTGCTGTTTCTACAGGTTGTTCATAAGCTGCAGAATTTAGTGTAGAGGCTGTAAAGTTGCAGCTGTGTCTGTCTCCACCAACCAGTGACAGTGCACCTTGCAGAGCCCAGGGGTATCGGCCACAGCTATCAAGTATATGGTAACCCAGTCTTATTCCTGGTAGCAGAATGATGTTTTGATTGATTTCCTCCACTGCAAATGTCATTGCATACATGTATTTTAATGCCTCTAACTCTAAACTGAGACCACAGGAGAGAAAATTCAGAGAATTAAACAACCTGTGAAAGATTACGTCATATGATGTCATGACATGATTTCATAATGTGATAATGATTCATGCTGAAACAAAGAAAAATGTTTTGATTAAGTTTTACCCAGTGCAAGGTTCATAATGTGGCTGCTTGGTGAAGTCTTGCTCTACAGCTGAAGGTATGTAATGCAGACTAAAAAGTCCACCGATAATCACGTCTCCATCCTGGAAGAGGCCTCCGTTGTCTGGTGCACCCAGATGGGAGCACAGTGTCACCTGCACCCCTGGCAGTCCCATCAGTTTGCCCACTGCACTGAGTAGCAGCAGGAAGAGGGCTGAGGAGAGCCACTTAGTGAGGTTCCAGGGGAACCAAGACAGGGAAGCAACCATTCTGGACATTTCACACATGAATGTCAAAATACGCAGTAACCAAAAGTACAATAAATCTACTTAGTGTAACTTCATCAAACCTGTAAAATAACTCACAGACACTGCAGAAAAAAGTTCAGTTATCAAATGCAAGTCCTATTAAATTCCACATAGCTCCATACCATTTATCTTTGAGAAGAAAAAACATTATAAACATAAACATGTTTGACTTGGTTAAAAATTCCCCACGACAAGGTTAAATTGAAAATGATATCTCGACTAGAACACAGTCCCCTCCCTCTCTGCACATGTGAGGTGTTGATGTGAGAATTTATAGCAGGTGGAAAGCATTTTGCAAGAAGTAAAACTGATGACTCAAGCAGCAGATAAAACAAAATGACTCCTCTCCAGAGTAATGGTGGAAAAACAACTGAATGCTAACAAGTGATTAGCAGGCATGAAGTTGGCAGTGGTGGGTGTGTATGTGTGTACAGTATGCATCCTACACATCCTTGGTTTAAACCTGAGGGTCAGGACCATGAATAGATTACATAATATAAGTCAATGTAGAACTATTGGTGTAGTAAATAAGTGCATCAAGTGCTTACATTATGGCTCCATGTAAGCCATGAATAAAAGCACACTTATAGAGTAACTCCCCCTGACTATGTATGTTACCAGAGCACTACAAAGTTAGCACAAACTGTGAGGATACTGATATTACTATTCCTCTACTATTTACAGGTTCAGAAAATCTGCGTAAATATGTCATCATTTCAGAGTGAAATGCATTTTGCGTACAACCTTCAAACTGACACTGCCTGTTTTCAAAGTTGTGGACTGCACAAGGAGCTGCTGGTGCAAGTTTTTGTACAAGCCTTTTTCATTTCCAAAATTCCAATGTTACAATCTACCATAGTGAGTAGTATCTTCAAAATGTGTTCTCAGATTCTCCAGCTTGGACTTATATAGGTGGCTGTGACCCAACTACAAACAATATGGCTTCTGCAGGTGGCAGGATGGTACCGTAACTAGCACTCTCACTTCACACCCAGAAGGTTCCTGGTTCAAATCCCAGCTGGGTCTTTTTGTGTGGAGTTTGCATGGTAAACTTGTACCTGCATGGGTTTCCTCCAGGTACTCTTCCTCCAACAATCCAGTAAAACTATGCATGATAGGTTAATGGTGGTTCCTAAATGGACTGTGGATGAGAGGTAAATAAAGTACTTCAACTGTATATAATAAAGCACTGCATGAATGTATGGTAGCAGAGGTGTGCAGTAAGAGAGACAGATGGGATGGGATTACATCAAGAATTGGCTCTGAGCCCCTTCTTGTTTGCAATGGTGATGAACAGGTTGACAGTTGAGGTCAGGCAGAAAACTCCGTGGTCTATGATGTTCACAGATGACATTGTGATCTGTTGTGAGAGTAAGAAACAAGTGAGAGAGAGCCTGGAGAGGTAGAGGTATGTACCAAAGAGAAAAGGAATGAAAGTCAGTAGAGGCAAGACAGAATACATGTGTGAATGAGAGGGAGGCAGGTGGAATGGTGAAGATGTGCAAGGAGTGGAGGTGGATGAGATGCTGAGATTTTCACTGAGTGACCAGGATGGACATTAGAAATTAGTATATTAGGAATGTATTTGGAAATAAAGTCAGAGAGAAGTACAGAGCAGGGATAGTGGGTGTATTGGACAAAAGATGTTGAGGATGGAGATGCTATGCAGGAGGAAAAGAGGAAGACCACAGAAAAGGTTCATGGATATAATAAAGGAGGGCATGAAGAGGGTTGGTGTAACAGAACAGGATGTAAGCAATAGGTTGAGATGGAGGCAGGTGATCCACTGAGGTGACCCAGTTCTTATACATCTCAAAATCACATACTGACCAGAAGTTGAAGCATATATGTCCACATAATAAATTTCATTTGTAGGCCAATATAACTTAACCTATAATAATAATAATCCATAATTTTGCAGCCTTTTTTAAATCTTCAGTTCATTTTATAATTCAAAGATAGCAAATTTGACCACCCATTACTTTTAGGAGGCTGTAACTTGATAAATAATTGTCCTGTAGTTTTAACATTTCATTTTGAGGACAAAGTGCTTCAGATTTAATGTGGGTAAAAAGAATCAGGTGCTACTGCCGCAGATGCTCTACTGAATGTTATTGTGAGGATGAACTAAGGTAACCCACTGATACTGAGCCTGAGGACAAAAAAGTGAAGTTTTGGTCTAAGTCTTATCTTAATGAGTTGAAACATCACAACAATCCAGCTGTAGGCATCTTTTCTCTTATATTTCAAGGACTTGTGTACTGTGGGAATTATATACCCAGAGCAACAGGTGTATCGTTTGTCAGCTCTATTACACAGTCATTTCATGAGCAATTGCATCCCATTAATTTTTAGGTGGCATATGGGGAAAGAAAAGACTGTTTACGTCTTACAATCAACTGATTTTGAGCTTCAGCTGCATTCTTGATTATCTGTTAGTGTGTAGTGCTATGAGGAAAATAGAGGACAAACATGCAATTTGTTGAAACCCAATACTCTGTTATTTTATTGCATTGGTAAGAAAATGCTCACAGTTCTTCAATGAGCAGCAATACAAAG
Source organism: Etroplus canarensis (assembly GCA_015106775.1). Classification (NCBI taxonomy): domain Eukaryota; kingdom Metazoa; phylum Chordata; class Actinopteri; order Cichliformes; family Cichlidae; genus Etroplus; species Etroplus canarensis. Next base: position 11,845 of record VUQH01034968.1, read on the forward strand.
AATAAGGATGGTGTAACACTGAAACAAAAAAGAAAAATTCTGCAACCCTACCACCCTCGTCTCTTCCGCCTCACCCTGTGTGGTTGTTACTCTGCCTGTTCAGTCCATTAAGTTATACAAAACAAAAGAAACAAAACCAAGAGGAGCTCGTTTTTGCTGTCTGTATCAAAGCAATTATAAAAATAAAAACCTATTAAACTTCATTTTTCATAATTTGCAATCCCATTTTCAAATTCTACAAATCAAAGAGAGCAACAAGTCCAAGTACAGAAGCTTATGTACTGTATTGCACCCAATACAAACATGCCTATGTCCTCTGTTGTATCCAATACAACCATTTGTTCTGTGCAAATAAGATTGGGCAATGCAACATCTATTGTATAAACTGGTGCATAGTCATGCTTGACATGTTCACAAGTAACATGCACAAACATAAATGTACAGTTAGAACTGGTTCTCAACTAAAACACATCTCAGATGAAAAATCAGGAATATTTACACACAAACCCAGAAACATCAGAAAAGAAACATCACTAAAAAGAGAAGGAAGACTTACATATGATATGAAGATGAAACCCATCAATTTAAAGTAGCTGTCTGGTTCTACTACACATTCAAATGATACAAAGAAAGACATTCCCTCTCTGCTTAAAAGCCCATTCCTCTTTTTTTTTTTGCTTCATAGTCAGTGTACGTAGTTTGGACAGTACATCACAGGGACAAAGATAACAAGTATCTGTACAATCAGTCTAGGAAGCCATTTGAAGGGACTTGAAGTTCCCAAGTACATTTACACATTAAGCAGAATATAGACAATACATAGCTGACTATAAAGACCATTCACCATTGAATAGTGGACATTTCATACAGGCAATTCATGCTGTCAGATCCAACCATGGATTATATGTGATGCTTTACTTTGTCTTTTTTCTAAAAACAGCCCAGAAAAACATTTATTTAACTTTCAGAAAGAAAAAAACTCTTGGTTAACAAACATGTGAACAAAGAATGCAAATGCTTCTTTTGTTGGTCCTCTGCCTTTTGGTATAATTGAAATTAAGAATCAGCCACTGATTTCTGTTTAAGTTCATTTTAGGTTATCAGAGCTACAGTCTGAGCAGAAAGTAGACCTCAGGCTCAGACATTGAGTGTGACGTGTGTGCAGGTGGAAGAGAGTCATCAGTATAATACTGATCTCCACAATGGTCACCATTTCCATAACGTAATGATGTGCAAGCTCCTTCTGGAAGTCCCCTGTCCTCCAGCTGACCAAGGTAGCCTGCTATGTAAGAACCAGTAGAGTGTCTGTTAGTCTGAGGATTCTGTGAGGCTGGTTTATTCCTTAATACCACCCCACCAATGCTGGCAGTGCTATTTATCACCACCCCTGAGCGAGGTTTTAGAGCTTCTTGTTGTCTTTCCCGGGCACGACTGTTGATGTGACGTACACGGCTTTGACTCCGGGAGGAAAGGCGGCGGGTAAGAAGTGGAGGGGAATCATCTATATCCCTGGGCACAGCAGGAGTTACACTTGTTGCCTGAGGATTTGACGGTGGAGATTTTGCTTCCTGATGCAACTGGGAAGACTGGGGCCTATCGGTTTCACTGTCATCCCCCTCCAAACTGACCAGCTTACGTAGTTGTTCTGTAAGGGGATCACAAGACTGTGACTGGAAAGGGACTCCCTGTACGGTGCCCAACTTCCTTTGCTTCCTCATATGGGGAGTGATGAAACTGCGACTAATAATGTGATATTTGCTCTGAAAGTTGCATGATATGTCTTCAGAGGTTAAGTCTCCCAGGGACTTGGACTTGCATGGGCTGGGGGCTGCAGAGCCTGTGGTAGCAGACTGGGAATGAGTTGATAAAGGCCCTACATTTGAGAGTAGTGTAGCTCTGGTTTCAGTCTGTGGTTGGTGTCTATTATTAGTGAGAGAGACATTTTGGTTTAATGACTGCTTTTGAGCATATGATTGTGTTTGACTTTGGCTGTGTGGCTGACTGTTTTGAGGAGCTGAAGAGGCCATAATGCAGTCATAGTCCAAGTGGCTGTACACTGCTTCACAGTCTGAAGAGGGGGAATAAAGGTCTCTGTCTCTACAGATGTTTGCAGCAGATTGAGCATGGATGCTTTCTGAAGAGGGGAAACCATTGTGGTAGCTCCCTACTTGCTCCCTTTCCATCTGATTATACCCTAGCCTGTCTTGATGAGATGTGTTTAGGATACAACTGCCACTGTAGCCCCACTGTTGTGGGTAGGAAGCACTGTGGTTAAGGGCCTCAGAATTCCTAAGAGGCATGGGGTAGCTGTTCTGACGCAGTGGACTGGGGTTTGAAGGTTTAGAGTTGAAAAAAGTATAGTGGAGGGGAGGCTGGGACTTATCCTGGTGTTGATGGTAACTGAACTGCTGATAAGAAGGTTGATCCACGGGGGGATGACACTGTGAAAATGCTATGTGAGATGAATATGATAGGTACTGTTTTTCAGAACCGTAGTATGAAGAAAGTTTTTGATGGGAGTAGCTCGGAGTGGACTCATGGTTTTCATAGATAGCATGGCGTTTGGTTGGACTCATGAGCCCTTCCCATCTGTTGCCATGCCTTGGGGACGTCAGCAGTGTCTCCAGTGGATCCTCGTCAACATTTAGCTCCACTTCTTTAAAAACTTTTCCAGCTGAATCATGGGGAAACCGGAAACTGTTCACAGAAGAGCCCAGGTACCTTTTAGATGTATCATTATCTGTTTCACTGATTGGTGCCGGGGGATCATTCACCTCTTCATACACCCTCTCCTCTGCCTCCTCAATTTCTTCACTTTTGCCCATCTTTCTGTCCACATCATGCCAGCCTACACTGTGGTTTCTCCCTAGTCCCCGAACCACTTTTGCTGGAGATGGCCCCAAAGAGCTTGAGGCTGTGCTCTCTAAAGTATCTGCCTGAACATGGACTGTCTGTTTCTTCAGATTGTACACTGATACTGGCAACAACACCTCCTCATCTAGAATGGTATAGACCTCCTCAACCTCAGTGGTTTCTGGGCAGCAGATGAGGGCTGGAGCAGGCGCATCCACTTGGGAAATCTTGTTGGGTGTACAGATTTCCTGGTTTACATCATTTTTTGATTTCTGGGGACTTACTGGATTTCTCTTATTAGGAGATGCTGTCTTGGTCTTAAGAGGAGACCTCAACTCTTCCAGTGTTTTAGTAGTAGGCCTCAAGTTTGAGTGATGAGATGGGGTTATATTATGAGATGCGAAATTGTCTTGGTCAGCAGTGCTTTCAAACTGACCAATCAGAGCAGAAATAGATCCACATGTGTCTTGCTCATTGTTTAAGGACACAGCATCAATAAGTCTGGAAATCATGCTGTCGTGCAAAGAGGTGGGACTCTTTAAATCACAAGACACGCCAACAAGGGAAAAAGGGGCCACAGACGAGGGGACAGAGGAGGAGGAGGAGGAGGACACCGAAGGTGCAACTGTGAATGTTGTGCTACTTGATGATGTTTCTGGTTTGTCTAATTGCATCAGGCTATTCACTGATGGCAGTACAAAAGAGTTTTTTTCTGTTCCTGTGGAGATGATCTTTGATTTGTCAACTTCTGACTGGTAATTGGCATAGTCATCTTCCTTTCTCACTTCCTCACCAATAACCAGATAAGAAGCCTCCTCTGTTAGGTGCAATTCTTTGCTTCTGTATGTCTTAGAAGGGGGAGGAATACTTGATTCAGTGGCAAGAGATGATTCGATGAAAAGGTCAACAGAGGAAGACCTGGGCCTGTCAAAAAAGCAGGCTCCTGTGGACACAGATAAATAAATAAGAGGATTAATAAAACTGTGCTTATTTACTATATTTGATGTAGAACACCAAGCAGACCAACAATTAAATGACAACAATTAACAATTCAGCCAATACAAGGCAACTGCAATGCACAGACAGATGGATCACCAAGTACAACTGTGAAAGGGGAAGCTGGTGGAGGTTTTAAAAAAGGAAGAATCCATGTTTGCAAATATCAGATTAGGGCGGAGATGGTCAAATGGGATTGGTTTGGTCAAATGAGATAAAATGACACAGTAATAAATTTCTCAGACCACTTTCCAACAAAATACACTGGGTGGACGTAATACTGGTATGTTTTTGAACGATGCAACCTTCAGACAATAGGTGTTTTAGATTACCTGCACGCATATCCTAGTCAGTTCTCTACTATAAAAAAACACACAAATGAAGATGGGACAGAAAAGGCACGTTAAGGTATCATGGAGAGTAGGCTGTAGTTTGTCAGTTCACATGGTTACTGTATATGAGCATGAAATAAAGCAAGGAAGAGAAATCAGAAAACATTTTACATTAAGTAATGTGAAAAGCAGTTCAAGGCAACTCCATGTCAAATCCAAGAGTTTTATCACAAAAATGCAATACTTTTATAATGTAATGTAGTTTAAAAACCATACTTGAATTCAAAAAAACATAGGTATTCCCAGTTTTGACTCTGTTCTAATTGCCACAGATTGTTGTGGAATGATGAGTGTGTTAGATCATGAATTTTATGAACATGTTCAGTTTAATTCAGTTTTAATTACATAGCACCAATTCACAACAATAGTCATTTCAAGGTAATTTCAGTCCTTGTGAAGTTACATAAACTAGAATGGATGTACTTTGGATATAATTTGTATAATTCCTACATTTTTTCCTTCTTTAACTGCAGGTGGAAAATACCTACCAATGACAGTGTCTGCACCCATGTCATGCTGCTCCTTGTCTGGAGAGCAGATGGAAAGTTGCCCTTGCAGGAGCCTGTCTAAGGGCATGGAGATAGGTCTGTGAATAAGTGGGGCTCGGGGCTGGAGACGCTTCTCCATCCCTCCTTCCTTCCCTGACACACCCTCTCCACCTGCTGCAGCTGCGCCTGTGCCGTTCTTTTGTTCCGATATGGAAGCCACTGACTCTGATAGTGACATCTTGGTCTTCTTCCGTCCCTTTGCCGGGGCACTGGCTGTGCGCCTCAGGAGGTGATCACTAATGGAGCGTTTTCGAAGACCACTGGAGGTTGTATCCACAGAGGACTTGGAAGAACGGTTAAAGAAACTCCGGATACCTCGCAGCTGATTACTCTGTGAACAGGAGAATCCAAACAGGAAGAAAAATAAGAAAAGATATAAGCAAGAGAAATGTAATACCTCTCTCAGAAATAGCCAATCAACCAACATAGTCTAAAATGCATTTCACACATTAGTTTTTGAGTTGTTTTCAGTAATGTAAAAAAAATAATAAAATGAATGAAAACAAAATGCCATGAACTGGCTTTAGAGCATCAACTGCATGCTTTTATATACACTGCCTGTAGATGGCAGCCTTACTCTTTCGTTATGACAGCAAAAAATTGCAGAAAGCTGTTGATTGTGCAAACATGCTTACAGTACGAACAGTTATAAGTTATGATGACAATGAGACAACAAAAGGTGAAAAAAGAATTCCGAATGAAAACTTAATTTGTAAGTAATCTGTATGGCTCAGTTATTTAATGTCACACACAAAAAACGTCACTGAAGATAAGCCAAATGGCACATCTGCATCATGCATTGCTTTCTCATGCAGCACCAAACAGATCCTAGGACACTGGTATACCTTATTAGATCCTAGAAAGTGCATTATGGTAAAGCTGGGGTTCAGCACTAGAGGGCTCCACTAGAAAGACAAAGTATTGAAGCAGCATAGCTTTAATGGATTTGTGTGTTAAGAAAAACACATTGTTTAGCCTCTTAGAAAAAGATTTTACTTGACCAAAAAGGCTAACAAGGGGATGCTACAGTACACACCAGGTGTAGAGCACTTACCTTCCCATACACATCATGCACTGACACATGCACAAATATGGAAGCCTCAGTCAGCCCCTCCAAGTAAACATGCCTGTAACCTGTGGTTAAAGATGAAGGGAGAAAGCATGTGAGCTAGAGAGTGGGTCAAAGACAGATAGCAGCTGTCATCAGACTGATTGTTTTGTAGCTGCTGCAAGAGAGAGAGCATTAGGACTTCAGGGGCAACCCTGATGAATCAAGATTTTAAGAAAAAAAAGGTTGTGTTTTTTAACACTATATAATCACATCAAATCACAGTATACCCCTTTGCAAAGGCACCATTTAAGCCAAAAGGGATATTATGTGTTTAAGTGTGAGTGAGTCTATTTGGGATAAATGGCATTTGTTGGCATTCTGTCGGTGACAAACGTGCCCCCTCTTAAGTTACTGTCATTCATACGCAATATGTTTCTTTTTTTAAAAGGTGGGTGTAAAAAGTCTGCACAGACCAGGCATCAAGCTGCTGAAAGCAACAGTCCGTTGACCAATAAAGTCCCTTCCAATCGGGTCATGGTCCCAGACAAGGAATCGCACCAGTGCCACCTCAGCCATATGAAGTGTAAAGGACAGAGTCTCCTCCCATACTGGGTTAAAACCTGAGGAAAATACACATATATACAGTAAGTTTATTATAATTATTATGTGTTGCATCAGTATGTTCTTCCAGCAACCACTCACTGTAAACATATCAAAAGGCTTATGTCAAATAATTTAGGATCTGCACACTGATCTTATCATATTATTGAGCTCCCAGGGCTCCATAACCATTCCCAGAGGTGGCGATTCCCCTGCCCCTGCAGAGTGCTCCCACCTGTGAGGTCATGTTTGGAGTGACACCCAAAGATCACGCCGTTTTGCTTCCTTTGTGTCTGTAATGAATTAATTTGGCTTTTTATCCCGACAGTGCTCCACAGCCCACCGTAAAACGCAACATCTGTGGCATTGTTCCATCTCAGCTCTGGTTTTAGGAACAATGTCAATAACTACCAGAATATCACAGAGGTGTAAGGATCTCTGATTTCATTTGCTTTTGTTTGGGTGTCTTGTGTGGAACATGTTCAGTAATATGCATGGTGTAATACACATACATTAGGCAAACATAAAAAGAACACACGCAGCACAAATTAACATCCTTTATATATATATATATATCTGTGTGTGTCTAACCATTGTCATCAACAACCCGAGTCTGTTCCTTGCAGCAGTCAACTGGCAAACCGATTATCTCCACTTCAACAAAAGGATCAATGATCTGATGGAGGAGAAAAAGCAATAAAATGATGTATATTTATTTATATTCATTTTTAAACTGAAACTATTTTCTGAAAAGTCAGATACAATTGTCCAAATGTTTGTGATAATATGTAAAAACGAAAGAGAGAGAGAGAGCGAGAGAAGGAGAGATGGGGAATGTGGGAACAGTGCATATGTTCTGGTGTGTTTTTACCTCTCCACGGTCCCCCAGCATGGAATCTGGTGGTTTGGGCAACTGCTGTCCACTAATGATCTTGAGAATGAGCTGCTTCTTGGGGTAAGCTGGAAGTGGATCATCACTGAATGGGTTGAAGGTGCCTAGAGGAAATAAAAGACAGCAGAAGAAAGACTGTCATTAATGTCATCAGTAAATACAAAAATCCATGATTTCTTTCACTGTTTTCATGCCGTAAACATTTAGTAAATGTCGAAAACAGCAGAATTGTCAACTACATGTGAAGCATGTGAAGCAACAATTCTTCTCTTATGTAAGTTGGATACATAATAATAAAGCAAAAGAAACTGCACAATGACATTAAAATATTCTAACAAACTTAAGTGGTGAAGAGAAAGATACTTCAAAGTTACAACACCTAAAAACCACAGCAGAATTCCAAAACAGTATGCTAACTTACAGGAAGATGATGCTTCCTATAAGTTATGCAACATGAATTTCATGTAATGTAATCAGAAAGTTATTTATATTTCCTGTGACTGTACCAGTAAAACATGTAATTTGGCTCCTCACCCTTATTTCTCATCTTTCTTTCTCATCTCATCTTTTATAATTTTAGCTTTTATTTGTTAAAGTTAGAATCTCTCTTATCTGGCATGAACACCAAGTTAATATCCAGCATTTCAATTCCTAATATAATCCCAGGGAATTTTTTTTTCATAAATACCAGAAATATAAATAAGCATTGATTTAAGTATCAGTTATTTCTATTAACAAAAAATCATTTGTATTTGTAATCATTGCATGTGTCTTTTTTGTGTTCTTGCAGTGTGTTTGTTGCTATACCTTTACACATTGGAGGAGGCTTGAGAACATATCCAATACCTCCATTTACCATAAACTTGGCTCTGTTAAGCTGCATCATCCTCCCCTCTGTCTGGTAGTTGAGTGCAACTGGAAAAAGACAAAGGATAAAAATAGTTTAAAAAAATATCACTAAATCTGCACCCAGATATACAGTAGCATTAATTTACCCAGTGTCACTTTGTACAAGCCTGTTTCCAAAGAAAGTTGCGGGATGACGACTGCAATGATTTACCAATATTTCTACCCTTATATTTAATTTAAAATGGTACATAGACAACACCTTGAATGCCAAAGCTAAGAAATTTCATTTCTTTTTTTTTAATATGTGGGGAAGCCAGCATGATGTTTCAAAGACATTTTGACAAGGGTCACAAATGGCTAAGTTGTGTAATAATATAAATAAAATAAAATAAATAATGAATAAAAAGTAATCTAAATAAAATAAAATAAAACTCTAGTGGAATATCAGAAAACAAATTAGTTTACGTGATAACATGACTGCGCATAAGAAGAGCGTCCCAGAGAGGCTGACTTGTTCAAAAGAAAAGATGGGATGGGGTTTATCACTCTGGAAGACTGTGTAGGATAATAACTCAACAATTTAAGAATAAAGTCTTCACAATGTAAAATTGCAAAGAATTTGGGGATTTCATCATCGATTTATATACTGTTCAAAATTAAGAGCTCACTTCTGAAAACTTTATCAGTGAACAATTGACAAATACACAGCAAACTGCCCTTTTTTAGGTGAAACTGTTTTTTATGGAAATTAATTGTTCAGTATTCATTTAATTTGTATTTCATGATGTCAGAATTTCTGCACAGATAATCAAAATATTTAATGTGAAGACCACAGATGTGTCTAGTTGTGTAATGTGTAATAACAGGCATGTCATGAACGAGAATAAATCTGTTTTTGTTTTGGTTTTTGTTGTGTTTGTCTTTTGTTTTGAATAGATAACCAAATAAATGAAAACCTTGGGGCACAAGTCAAATATCTTACCCAACTGACACCCCACATTCCAGTAGAACTGAGGGTTGAAATTGGAGGAGTCGATGCGATAGGCCGAAGGATAAATCCGAGACAGCTGCCTCTGGTTAAAAGCCAGGAACTGTTCAGTTTTGTGATTTACCAGAGATTGTGCTCTGGTCTCGCTGAACGATAGAACATCACCTGGAGTACCTAAAGTAAAACATGGTATTTGGTATGAGAAGATGTCTTTACAATGAAGACTGTATTTTGCGAGACTGTGTGTGTGTGTGTGTGTGTGTGTGTGTGTGTGTGCGTGCGTTCACATCAGAGTTTTGGTATTTCACCTTCATTAAGACACTCCTGTGAAGCAACAGAGTTGGTGAACACCACCAGGTTTGACAGATCTCTGCTCAGTTTCATTGTCTTTCTCTTCCTTCCACCCCTAAAACAATTCCCAAATGATCAATGACAACTGCATAAGAGGACACAGATGACAAAGTGAGATCATCTAAAGATGTAAGAGGCAGATGTACTTTAAAAAAACAACACAACCTAAGAAACATACACACACTCCTCTACCCAGTAAAGTATTTATAGTAGAAAAACATTACAGGATAGAGGATTGTCCATCAGAGGCAGCTTGCAAACCGCAGGAAAGAGCATCAAAGGCAAAAGCTTAATAGGGACCAGAGGACACGCAGCACTGAAGATTCACCCACATTCACACAAACAAATAACTACACTGTCATGCACCCGCAGCCTCACATAGCCACTCAGATGCATGCTTGCGGGAATTTGTATTGTGATAGTTCCCAGGGACATGTTTATATGAATATGCAACAGAGACGGGAAGAACAAAAAGAGATAAAGATCTTATATGCAGGCAGCAAGTAAAGAAAGAAAACAAAGCTGAATTTCCATACTTTTTGCCAGTGCTCACTCAAATTGAAAGAAGAAAAGCAAGACTGAGGTAAACAAAGAATGTGAGTGAAAAAGATGTAGGCTATACTCAACCTGCAGATGAAAAAGAAGTATGTATTATGTATGTGGTATGAAGTATTTATTATGGCATACTACTGATTATTTTGGGCCACTTTCATGTGTGATTCTAAATTGAATAAATAAAAGATTTTTGGATACATTAACACTGATTCATGTCCCTTTAATGTTTTCATCTACTGCAGTGTTGTTTTTGCTTCACAATGTTAAAGAGGAAAGACGGAGGATTGCAGAAATAGAATTGTTCAGTGGAGACATAGTCAAGTAGCATATTTATTTAAAAAGTACAGGAGAAATGCTCCTGTTCTACATTTATATCACAGTTAAAATGACCATTTACTTCTTAGATAAAGAGAAAAATTATGTGATCAGTCTTTAGAATACATGATTTTGTTATAAACCCCTGCATATAAATGTACCTTCAGCTGCTCCCCTGTATTCTTTCCAAGGGGTCGCCACGGTGGATTAATCCGCATTAGTAATTTGGCAGTGGTTAGTGCAGTTAAAATCATATCTACCTCAACCATGTACAAGCGTTGCTTACATGATAAAGGGAGCCTGATTATCTGTGATCACAAGTAATAACTGTATAAATAATTAAGATGTTATGTTAGGTTAACTGGTGATTCTTAATTGGAATGCGAGTATGAATGGTTTTCTGTGTCTGTATGTTAGTCCTGCAATAGACTGGTGACCTGTCAAGCGTGTACCCCGCCTCTCATCATAAGACACCTTGGATAGGCTTCAGCTGCCAATCACCCTGAATCCATCCAAGGTCACCATCCTGATGGATGGATGGGTAAAGCGTCTGATCATGAAAGGAGGGCATAGTTGCAAAGCAGGGCATGCACTATGAACATAGCTGATAAATTTAAGAGAAGTGGAGAAGGATGACATTTTTCATCTGAGAGAATGCAGACTTGTTGTTGATTCTTTCTTTTTGTGTAAGTGGTTGCTCCAAGCTTTGACTCCATAATTCTTCTCCTCACACAAACAAGTAAATGTTTGCTGGAGACACATTAGCATTTGCATGACACTACTGGATTTTTTTTCCCATGTTCCCAGAAGTCAGCGACTATCCAACCTCTCAGTTGTCAGAAATTGTCAGTACTGTGGTGAAGTGGTTCAAAAGGTCACCTGTTGAACTGTCCTCCAGCTTCCCTTCCAGACCTCTCCTGACTGTCCTCCTCCTTGTCTACACTTTGGCATGTCAGCCTGGATTTGGAGTGCCTCTGGACAGTGGACACACACGGGAATATATAAACAAACACAGAAGTTACACCACTGTAAAGGTTTGCCATCTGATTAAAAAGTATACACTAAATCATTCCCTTCAGTCGAAAATGTGTTACATCTATTACATGCATAATAACATCTAAATAATGGCAGTACAAACTTATTTATGCTCACGAGTTGTTGCTAGTTTGTCTTTAGCAACTCTCTTTTACAGTGACTGTTGTTGTAGTATGCCTGAGTGTGTGATTGTGCATGTCAGTGTGCTTTAGATGTAGTATATGCAATTATTGAGAGTTTTATTTTTAAAGAAGTGTTCGTGTTTCATTTTGTTGTGTTTTTGTTAGTTTTTCTGTTAGAGGTAAAGTGGAGTTAAGAAGAGGATGAAAGTTGTAGTAATTACAGGGTTAAGGCTGAGTGCCTACAGATTACTTGCACCCATGCGTGCGCAGATATATACACACATGTGGGAGGGTGGATAAAATGCAAAGAGGGAGGCATAAAAGAATGAAGAGTAGATGTGTGTGGGCAGTAGAGGAGAAAGAGTAGGGCAAAAGGAAGCACATGACTAGAAAGAGGAATGCAGAGAGAGAAATAACCAAACTGAGAAATGAGGGAATGTTTAGGGAATGCTTTTAAAAAATCCCACACACGTTACACTGACCCAAACTTGCATTAAATTAATGATAAATTGGGCTGATTGGCTTGACCTCAAAAGTAAACTTGAAGAGTTAGGTAACATTTTAATCAGTTCCACTATAATTTCTCTCAAGGACTACAAAGTTAGCTATTCTATAAAGGACAAATATATCATATACAACCCCAATTCCAAAAGCTTGCAACACTGTGTAAAATATGAATAAGAATGCAGTACACTATTTGCAAATCTCACAAAGCATTTAATTCACAAATGAAAATCGAAAAAATATCAAATGTTGCAAGTGAGACATTTTACTATTTCACGAAAGATACTAGCCCATCTTTATTTCGTTGTCAGCGACACATCTCAAAAAAGTTGTGACAGGGCCATGTCTACCACGGTGTAGCATCCACTCTTCTTTAAACAACAGTTTGTAAATGTCTGGAAACTGAAGAGACCAGCTGCCTGACCTTTGGGGAGCAAAGTTCTCAGATTCTTGTCTGATATGGGATTTTAGTTGCTCAACAGTCCTGGATTTATTTTGTCATATTTTCTCATTTGTCATGATCTGCAAAATGCTCTCAAATGGTGAAAGGTCTGGACTTCAGGCAGCCCAGTCCAGCACCCGGATTTTTCTACTACAAAGCCACACTGTTGTAATAGCTGCAGTATCTGGTTTAGCATTTTCTTGCTGAACTATACTAGGCCTTCCCTGAAAATGGTGTCATCTGGAGGGGAGCATATGTTGCTCTAAAACCTGTATATACCCTTCAGCACTGATGGTGCATTTCCAAAAGTACAAGTTGCCAGTACCAGAGGAACTAAGCAACTCCCATACCATCAGAGATGCAGACTTTTGAACTGAGCACTGATGGTCCCTCTCCTCTTTAGTCCAGAGGAGATGGCGTCCATGTCTTCCAAAAAGAATTTCAAATTTCGTCTGACCACAGAATAGTTTTCCACTTTGCCTCAGTCCATTTTAAATGAGCTTTGACAATGGCGTTTGTGGATCATGTTTATATATGGCTTCTTCTTTGCATGATAGAGCTAACCTGCATTTGTGGATGGAACTGTGTTCACAGACAATGGTTTCTGGAATTGTCCCTGAGCCCATATAGTGATTTCCATGACAGAATCCTCCCTGTTTGCAATACAGTGCTGGCTGAGGGCCTGAAGATCACCAGTATCTAATACTGGTTGTCAGCTGTGTCCCTTGCATACGGCGATGTCTCTAGAGTCTCAGAATCTTTTGATAATATTATCAACTGTAGATGATGGAAAATTCAGTTTTTTTACAATCTGACCTTGAGGAAAATTATTCTGAAATTGCTCCACAATTTATAGATGCAGTTTCTTGCAGACAGCTGAACCGCTGCCCGTCTTTACTCCTGAGAGACTTTAAGGTGCTCTTTTTATACCTAATCGCATTACTGGCCTGTCATCATTAACTTACTTTGTTGCAACATGTTTCTCCAGCTATTTTTTTAATAATACTTAATTACTTTTCCAGCCTTTTGTTTCAACTTTTTTGAGATGTGTTGTTGCCATCAAATTTAAGATCAGCTTATATTTTTCATGAAACAGTAAAATGTCTCAATTTCAACATTTGATATATTTTCTATCTTCTTTTGTGAATAAATACTGGTTTTTGAGATTTGTAAATCATTGCATTGTGTTTTTATTCATATTTTTCACAGCAACCCATCCTTTTTGGAACTGGGGATGTAGACGATCAATGGTTAGACACATGTACGTTTTATATCAGCGTGTATAATTTAAATCTATGCTATGTGATAGACCATGACATTTCACAAAAGCAGCTTCAGTGTTTCATGGCACTAATTCTACAAGTCTCCGAAGCTCTTATGGATAGATGGATTATAATTTCCCTTTGTTTTTGCATTCATTTATGGCAGACAGGCATCTCTACAAAGTGTGCTTTACATTAGCATTTACTACGCATCACTTTAAGAAAGCTTTCAACTCCATGAAAACAGCACTTCTGTTTCACTTCTTTTAAGTGATGCCAGGTGACACAACAAAAGCTATGTCTACCAGAACATAATGTAAACTAACATAACAGCTTTGAGGTATGTACTACCTACATGAAACCTTTAATGTAAATGTTGGCATTTTTGTTCAAACTATTTTGAAGAAGTGTTAATTCCAAAGACATGCAATGGGGTTAGGTTAACTGGCAATTCTAAAATGACCATAGGTGTGAATGTGAATGGTTGTTTGTCTCTCTGTGTTGGCTCTGCGACAGACTGGCAACCTGTCCAGAGTGTATCCTGCCTTTCACCCTGTGATAGCTGGGATAGGCTCCAGCACCCCCTGCAACCCTGAATTGGACAAGCGGAAGAAGATGAATGAATGAATGAATGAATGAATGAATGAATGAATGAATGAATGAATGAATGAATGAATTATAATTTATGGCCATTTTCAGGGCTCTTTTATGTTATTGCCCTGAACTGTATTGGAATATATAAATAAGGCTAAACTAAAGTTCACACAGATATAAACTGCCATAACTTCAGTGATAAACTTAAATTTTGTGTCTAAAGTAGTTAATTTTACTACATGAAAACTTGGTATCTTTCGTGTATCAATACAGTGAATATGAAGCCGTGCTAACACTGCCAGCTTAGCTTAGCGTACAGACTGGAAGCAGATGGATACACAGTTACACAGCTAAAAATATCCACCATGAAATCTCCCTATTTAGCGTGCTATATCCAGATTGCTTAATGGTACAAAACCTAAAGTACAAATATAACAAACTGCACTTTTGATTTTGAGCTAAGGGAGTATGTAAAATCACAGACAAATGTCAATGTAGGTGCGTTTGAACCGAATGGTTGTTCTGACAAAAGATTCATTGGTTTCAACCATTTACTGCAGGCTCATCTCATTTTCCTTCATTCACAAAGACAGCAATGGTTTCCTAAGGCAAGGTTGGTGTGTCATTTAAATAAAACAAAATTTGATACTGTTTAATATGAGTATCTTGAAAAAGCCCCTAAAAGTTGTCTAATATTGTGGTATGAAGAAGTGAAATTTTCATTACAACCTAACCTGAAGCTGAACTAATATGAACTGCATTTCGAGAACCCAAACAAAGAGATTACGAATTGAGCAAAAAGAGATGCTTACTTTTTTGTGTTTCTTACCTTTTGTTTGAGTGTCGTGATAAATGATCTACTTTGGGATTTCTTCAGAACGCCTTTGGAGCTCTAAAGAGAAGAAAACACATTCAGAGACTTTAATATTTATGCTTATGCACACATGTTTATATTTCTGCGTGGGGATCATTTGGTGTGAATCTCATAACAACCACATTAGCTCCCAGTGAGTCACTTAAATACTAAATTAGCCAGTATAGCATAACACAGCTGAAAAGTCAATGAAAATAAGAAAAAGACAAAAAAATTTAAGACAAAATACAGTTAGAGAGAAATAGTTTTGAGGCAAAATTAGGTGAAGGGTAACACCAACAAAGCATGAGTACAATAAAAAGAATAGGAAACCCCAATGCACAAACACCCACTACATTAAAATGGCTGTCAGGAAACTGAAGCTTCTAAAAATAGTACAACAGGCAAGCAGGGAAATTAAATATTAAGCAAGACTGCAGACATTTAGTTTCTCAACACTTTCAGTCTGTTTTGACATGCTTTGGATGAAACACCATTTACACAGGCGGAAACACAACATTCCCCTCAGAGAGGCCCGTTTGTCTCTCTGATTTCATCTGTTTGGTAAGTGTGTTTGACCTAAGAGTGGTGCAGTAACTAGTCTGCTCCTTTATTTTCTCCATCCCCCTCCATGACTAATACCATGGCCTAGTTTTATCCCCTTCCTTTTTCCTTTACTCTCTTTATCTGTTAACGAGTGCAACTCTGCTTTATGCTCAGCCCCACACATTGCTTTGGGGCTGTACCTGCCGCAGGTTCTTCTGAAGGCCCTGGTGTGTGGCTCGAAGCAGAGCTCTGATGCTGAAGCTGTCAGTATCTTCCTTGTCTCCGATCTGAGACTCCTTTAAAAGAGAGTCCAGTTTCTTTCTGATGTGAGACTCCACCTGGTGATGGCCATTGCCCTAGGCGAAAGAAGAGGAGAAAAAGGACGTTTTCAAGATAGTGCAGAGCAGTGCCATTTTTGAGCAAGAACACACATTATCACTTATGCAAAGCACCTAAAACTGCAACGCCAAACTGCCAGGAATTAAACTTGCATGTCTAGTGTAACTGGTGTCCCATATTTGCATGAACTAGAGGTCATTGCAGCAGGAGGTTTTAAAGAAAGGGAAGCAAATGTGCCATTGATAAGCAAAGAAACGTAAACCTATTGAAATTCTGACTGATGCTCCAGAAGATATATTCTTCTCTTAGTGTTTAGACCTGAAAAATTATATCATAGCATATCGTCCTGCGTACATCTGCAAACTGCAGGTGGCACAGGTCTGTATGTGTTTAAGTGTTCTGATGATGAATTAACATCTCCCTCTTGTGTGAAAGCTGACACCTGCTGAATGAATGGCTGAATGTGGATGGGCAGTTTTTTCAGTGAGCTATACCTGGAACCCATTATGCAAATTATTACATCCAAATGACAGAAAAAGAAAACATTCTACACAGCTTAAATAAGCAAGCCTATAAAAGTCACCTATTACATAGCATCACTACTGTACAAAACTTATACCACACTATTAGTACAATGTTCAGTGGTGACTGCTGTGACAACATAGTGGTTTAATGAGCTCAATACAAAACCTCCCATCAGTGGAAACCCGCCATCATCCCATTTTAAAATGGCAATGATCATCTGAAGTGACATCTGCAGCCTCATGCCTCTCAGCTAAATGCGGAAAAATGATGCCATATTTGGTTGAACAAGTACACCATCTGGAAAATAACATGAGTCTTTTCCTGATTTGAGCATTGTAAGGAGGACCCTGGCACTACTGTATCCCAAAATATGATGATGACTAAGAACGGCTATGAAAATAGCTCATGGAAACTAAAGAGTGATTTATCACAAGATGGCAGTGATGGAATTCATAGGCTTTAGTTCATATCTATTAGGCACTTTCAAAGTCTTGTTTAGTCTTGCACAGACTTAAATTTACGCCTGCATGATTAAACATTGGTTATTCCTAAACATTATAGAAATGCCAATCATTAAACTTTAACAGCAAAAATTTATGAAGTCATTATTTGTACAATAACAGCACCATCTAGATCTCATTATCTACTCTCTGTATGTGGGGGGAGGGATTGATTCTGTCCAACCTAAGTGATTTTTGTTTTTTAACTTGCTTGCTTTTTGACAGGATGTTGTTGCTGTTGAGGTAAATATATATATATCTCCACCACAGTGTGGTGGCTTACACATTTGCCTCACACATAAAATCAGGAGGCCCTGGGGATCACAATCTAGTGTACTCCCAGTGCTGGTCCCAAGCTGGTGTAAAACCTGTGTCAAAACACATATGCAGATTCATCTGCTGTGGCTACACCTTGGGGAAAAGGGGAGAAGCTGAAAGTATCTATTACCATTTTTCAGAAGAAACTATGTTTCAAAGGTAAAAATAAAAAAAGAAATAAATTAAAAGTTGAAGTCAGTATTACTTGTTTTTTTATCTTAACTGTGCAGTTAGGTGTGATTTGAAAACGTATCTCTATAGAACAAACTCTAAGACTGAACTTTTAGTCACAGTAATCCAATGGTAAGACATTGCTTAACTATCTTGTTACCATGATATGATATGATACAGATAAACACACACACTCATATTAACCCTAAAAAATTATGACAGCACCTAACTGAAAACAAGCAAGAATGACACAATTAATGTCAAGGAATATGTCTATTTAGATATGTTAATTTGAGGGTTCATCTTCTTTGTGTGCACACTATATTTATAGATCTATTCCTCTGTCTTACATTACTGCTCTTGAGCTTGAAGTCATCCTCAATTTCATCAGCGCTGTCATCATCAGACACCTCCCCTTCCTCAGCATCTGCAGACAGATAGGCAGGCAGGCGCTTTCCCTGGATGGGAAAAAATACAGACAAAGAGATGGGAGAGACATTTGGCCTGTGCATATGTCTTAAATGCATCACTAGTCATCGTTCATCCTTTTTCGCCCACACTGGTTGCCTTTTTAAGACAGTTGAAGAATAACACAGCGCATTCAATATGTTTGACTCAAATCTTGCTCATAAAATACCCAGATGGATACTGAGTAACCTCCTAATTTATGAAGATCCTTTGCCACACATATGTGTACATGCAACCACATACACGGTAAACAATCATCTGCAGCTTTTCTGAGAAGCTCTCTGAGCACCTCTTTCAGCACACAGTGGAAGCCCATTAGTAAGCCATTCTGGAGGTGTGAGTGGGAGTTAAGATTTTTCTAAGCCTCTCTTCCAGTATCAATGGCAGACTCTATGCTCACTGCAGTACATCACCACCCTCGCTTCAACCATTGCCACAAGTAATATATCCCGTTTCCTTCTATCTGTGACTGTCAAAAACCTTTATGCCATTTCTCTTTATTGTCTTGTTACTCTCTGGTCTCTTGCTCTTATGGTTTATTGAGAGGTGAACGGCACTCAAATGAGGACAGAGAGAGGGACAAAAAAGATGGGGGAGCAAAGGGCTTTTATAGAAAATCAATAATGCTCTTTAGCTTTTTTAGACAGCTGACCAAGGAGGAATAGATCCAGGGTTTCTTTTGACAGGGAACAATGCAGACTTTCTTCAACATTAATGATAAAATCAATTTTATCTAGTTCTTATAAAAAGAAAAAAATCTGAAAGCTTTTGTTCATTAAAATGTTCTGTCTGTCTTTTGAGTAGCTCCTACTGAGCAGGTAGACAAAGATCTTGGGTCTGAGGTTGTCAAAGACCTGATATTTTCTTTGGATTTCTGTCTTTTTGATGGCAACGATATCAACCACAACTCACAGATCATCTTGCTTGACATCTTTACTGATTTTTCGGAGCAGTTCGTGCTATAAAGTGATAAGGTTTTAAGGCTAGACATGGTCATTCTTTTCAACTTGCAAGTACACATATGCAACTTCCATGGTAAGATACACTATATCCACAAAAGGATTAGACCACATCTCTTAATGAATTCATTCAGTCCCATTTCCACAGGTGAATAAAATCAAGCCCCTAACCATGCAGTCTGTTTTAATATGGTACTGTAATGTTACAGAGCGGGGTTGCAGAGTGCTGAGGTACACAAAATTCACAAGGGGTCTTCTGCTCCAATCATTGCAGAGTTCAAAACCTCCTCTAACATTGACATCAGCAGAAAACTGTACACCAGGAGCATCATGGGATGGGTTTCCATGGCTGAGTACCAATCACTCCACCCATGTACTTCTCCATCTGGCAGTCTGATGGATGAGTCTGGGTTTGGTGAATGCCAGGTGAACATTACTTGTCTGAGTGAACTGTGCCAACTGTAAAGTTTGGTGAAGGAGGGTTCAATTCAATTTTTTATTTATATAGCGCCAATTCACAACAAAAGTCGCCTCGAGGCGCTTCACACTGTAGGGTAAAGATAAAACAGTGTTAAAAG